>OMLB01028489.1:26890-40530 GCA_900302555.1 Myripristis jacobus | reverse complement strand
TTTTTTTTTTTTTTTTTTTTTTTTTTTTCAGTGTTTCCATTCGGGTTTTTAATGTGCAAATTAAAAATGCAAATAAAAGCAGGTGGATGGAAACCCACCAACTGATGAGGAAGATACTGTCCTACATAACAGTTTGGAGGGTAAATAATAATACAAGCTGTGACAAGTACAGTCAGGCAACTTTGCTCATTGACAACAACATTGAGCCTGTGTGTCCCTGTGTACGCCTGGTTACCCATAATACCCTTACCCTTAAAGTGAACAAGTCCATCAGGCATTAAGACGGTCACATTACATCACTTGAACAACAGTTTATGATGCAGTATGTCCTTAAGTTCATCATGTGTCCACTACAATATCACTTTTCCCTTTAGGTTTTTTTGTAGACGTGAGCTGTAGGGTTTCCTCTGCAGGGCCGACTACAGCTCACGATGTGCTATCTCTAATTTAAAATCAAATGGGATTTTTTTTTGAATGATTGTAGATGACCCCGGTTGGCTGCTTCGATAAATCAGCTTTGTAATGATGGTGACTGGTGGGTTTGTGTGCAGTTGGTTGATTAGAGGGCTCCAGTGTTTTGAATAGCTCTCCCGCTCCACTCAAGCTGTATCGCTCAGTGTGATGAGCACTCACCCAAACTAGAATGTGTTGAGTCAGCTGCTCTGCAAGCCTCCTCTCTTTCTGTCCCTGCCCAGCATGCTATTTATACACACCCAAACCAGCCTCTGCACATACCACACACACACACACACACACACACACTCATACACACACACAAGCTCGTACACACATGTAGTCTGATCTACACATATGTGCGTGCACACTTGCTCGGAGTACACACAGACCTCAGCCGACTCAAAAGGCTTTGCAAGCAGTAGCAGACTTTCTCTCTCTCTCTCTTTCTCTCTCTCTCTCTCACACACACACACACACACACACACACAAAGACGCAAACACAGTAGACAAGATTGTAGCTAGGCTGCAGAGTGTGACCCCTGGTTTTACCTGCTCTACTTTCAACTGAAGAAGCAGCTGAAGAAGCAACAGGTGGGCTGAGAAAACCACCTACACACGAGCAGAGAGGAGAGGACACAGGCCGACATAGTGCGTAGGAGTATCGAACACCCGAAGACTGGCACGTATGGTTTTCTTCAGGTAGGACAAAAGTCTTCATTTAATTTAGTGCTGGCAACAGAAAAAACTGAAATCCTGTTTTAGTTACAGGTATAGATTATAACGTGCATGTGGAGAGGGAGCAAAAAATGGCCGCATGAATGGTTGTCTCAAGTGTAGAATTAGCACTTTTTACCAAACTGTGCAGTCTCTTTTCCATTAGAGCTGGTTTTACAAGCCCAAGAATGTGATGAAATCTTTGCTTCATATCTGTGCGCTTTGTCAAATGTGGTCAGCTGAGAATATCAAGCATATCAGAAGGATCACTGATTGTTACCGCTGTTGGACCTTTTTGATTGGACAGTGCTGAAGCGGTAATCGGTGGAGAAAGTTGGCGTCTTGTGGTCGTCTTGATGGATTTCGATGGAATGGATTTTGTGTGTTTCATTTTGCTCGGTCCCTGGCCGTCCTTTCCTCCTGAGGGAGTCCTGACCAGCAACAATGGTCATAATCATGGCTCCATCCACACCGTGAGTCACACTGCAGGAATGCTTTGGCCAGTGAAACACACTATAATAAGTGGCAGTGGTTGCTGACAGTTTCTGTTGCCCACCTCTGAGCAGGCAACATTTGTCAACCGCTATAAAGTGAGTCTGAGTAACTGTGACGGAGTGGTGGGGGGGTATAATGATATATAATTCCTAAGTACAAATTATAAACATGTGTCTGTGTGCTCTTGTCATGGGCTAAAGGTGAGCAATGGTCCTTGGGACGTTGCTTGAATCAGATGTGTCTCCACTGCTTTTTCATGACTTAGACCAGCCGAGAGTCTGCAGCTTTTCATTCCAACCAAAAACTCCACCAGGTGATTTCACCGATCAGTTCCTCCTCTCTGCTCGAATCAGTGAGGTGATCAGTGGAATCACCTGGTGGAGTTTTTGGTTGGAATGAAAACCTGCAGACTCTCGGCTCTCTGTGGCACATGCTTGCCTAACCCTGACTTAGACAGGCAGCACGTAGGCTATTTCAGGTGTTAAATGTAACTTAGTGATGGAAGACAAGCAAAATCTCCGTCTTGGGTCGGAGACAAAAGACAAGTTGGCAGCTGTAGACCACTTCTGCTTAATGGCATCTAATGACTTCTGCTTAATGGCATCTAGCTCCTTTTTCAAATTAATTGAGGGCATAAAAAGCAATGAGCCATTGTACAGTGTGTCCTCTAGCCATGCAGATCCCTACCTTTAAATATATTTTAGGGATTTAGATATGTCTGCATTTGTTCACATTCTTGTGATACTGTGAAGGAATAAGTGGCAGTGAGAAGTTTATTTTTTTGTTTATTTGGAGTGAATACATATTAAGATATTAAATTTATAATTGATTTTTTGTTTGATCGCTACTTTTACAGATTAACATAACAAGTAGTGATTCAACCTATACCCAGTCTATTAAAGAGACATGAACATCACACTGAAAAATGTGATGCTGACATTATTTCTCTTCCTCTCCCAGCTGTTGTGTAGGACAGTAGTGGTGCTATCTTCCTCTCATTGTTACTGAGTGCTGGATACTGGCTGGAGGCTCCAAATGCTAACTGTTAGCCTCCTGCCATTGAGGTGGACTTCCCCCCAGCTAACACTCTTTTAAAAAAGAAAAAGCCTTAATTCACTCAAAGAAGGTGTAATATCACTTTACAAGGGTCGCTTTCCAAAACTAAAATGCATGACTACCATGTGCACACAGACGATAATTTTGTTCAAGTTACTGTTTATAATTGTATTTTTCCTGTAATCAGTATCGGGAAAGATGTGGTAACTTCTGTACTTCCTGTATCATAATAATATTTTTTAAAATGGTGAACATTTTTTTTTTATTTTAAACCAGACAAATCACTCCACCAACTAGGAGCAGCCATTTATCACCACCCACAGAATCGAGAAAGCGCTATCAATCTGACGATTGTTTCTGTGTCCGGGCCGGGCGAGGTGTCCCACACAGTCAATGATGCCCTTCCATCAGTTCCTTTAATTTTCAGCTTTGCAACCATACTCCCCCCGAAACCCAAAGATTTTGGTTTCCTGAACGCTGCCCGACGGGTCATGGAAATAACGCTGCCGGATCGTTAGTTGGCATCGTTTCAGTCGGAACTACGACAGCCTCTAATCGTCTTTGAACCTCCGACTTTCGTTCTTGATTCATGAAAACAATGGCAGGAGGCTAACAGGTAGCATTTTAAGCATCCAGCACTCAGCAGCAATGAGGGGAGGATAGCACCACCACTGCCCTGCAGAACAGCTGGGGCAGAGGTTCTAAGGGTTTTAATCAAGATCAGGACAGTCCAAAACGATTTGCGATAACAAAATAACATTTAATCAACTCGCTTAACTTTTAAGCAACATTCAAGTTCAAGACAATCAAGATACATTCAAGCCTAGTTGGAGGAATGGCATGGTGCACTCTGGTTCAATGAGGGCGAGGTCAGCTATACATGCTGCACACATACACACACACACACACACACACGCACACACACACACACACACACACACACACACAAGGAGCAGTGAACCGGGTGAAGAGAATAATCCAATAAAAGCTTTGCACCACCCCTTAAGCAAATTATCCGTTGTAATGTTAATGCGTGAACTTGGGCGCAAGCAACACACAAAATAGAAGATGTCACACGTCAAAATGTATTATATTACAACACCAAGTATGGGCTGGGTCCGGACTGACTGGACTTGCAGAAACCCTGAGCTAGGGCGTGTGTGTGTGTGTGTGTATGTGTGTGTGTGTGTGTGTCTGTGTGTGAGAGATATAATGTCACTTTTCAAAATGGATGAACCATGCTTTTAATGTGAGTGATTGTCTCCAGGTCATTTCTAAAGTTGTTTCTTGCTGCACCAGTGAACAACTTTTCTGTGATTATTTTGTCTGTCACAAATACAACAGACATCTTGTGTTACTGATAACCTGGTGGAATATCTCAGCATTAGGAATGTGGAATGTAATACTGGGGACTTCACACTGACTCAGTGTTGTTGCATGAATGAATCAGCAGAGCCGCAGTCCTCGGGTCAGTCGGAGTAGCAGGCCTGCCTTAAGGAAGGGGCTTGGCCTCAAGAAAAGGCCTCTCAGCAAAACCCCTGTTTCCTGTCAGCTAGTGGGAGATCCACCCCCCGCCCCTCGTCTGCCTCCTCTCTCTCTCCTCGCGCTCTCCTCAACATTTTAGTCTTATATGGCGTGTTGGACAGTGCAGGAAAATAGTACTATGGGAATAACAGGCAGGCATGCAGAGGAAGTGGAGGATTTCTTGTGAGGCAGGGTGGGGTGCACCGCTGATTAGACATGTGGTTTGTGGAGCACTGTCTTCAGGAAATGCAAAGAGGGCAACTTAAGTAGCTGTCCCTATATGCTTATCTTACCATTATGCACGCTGTGATTATGATTTCAGCGCGATGATATGCTGGGAAAAAAAAAATCATTGCCGTCAGAGGATTTGGTCGAGGTGCTCTTCAAATCAGCTTGGACAAAAAGTTACTTAAAGTTTAAAGGACCATACCAGTGATTTTTGTTTGGCCCATTTATGACAATTTATCCACCTTTCACACTGGAACAAACTTTTTGGCAAACGAGAGTACCAAAGATTTTACAACATATAATCAAAATTTTCAAATTTGAATTTTTGGTGGAAAAACCCACCTTATAATGTTCTGCTTCTGCGGCGAACAAAGTCAACAGCATTCATCGACCACAGAACTGATTATTGGCTGTGGAAAGCAAATGTTTCCCTGGGAACTATTTTTCTTGGTGGAGGGAGCGTTTCAACTAGTTTCAAGCCATCAAAACACAACAGTGCTGCTGCTTTTAAGAAAACTAAGGTGGAGGACTTCATCCTGGTGATGGAAAGTTCATTTTCATATCGTAGTGGAATGAATGGAAACCAGTGGCTGGAGAAAATGGATGAAAAATGATATCAGTTATAAAATATGACTGCTTGCTTTGGGAAAAGATCAGCAGAAACATGAACTATATACATTTTGTAGATATTATACTAAACAAGACTCAATGGTGTGGTCCTCTAAGCACACACTAAATTGTCCAAATGGCTCTTAGCTGGCTTGCATTCAGTGTTTTGTTGTGTGTCTTTCTTTGTGCTGTTTAATGATTAACATATCTATGTAAATTACACATATCTATGTGTTGTTGACGGAAAGCAATCCGTTACTAGGCTTTTTCTTTTTTTTCTGGCCTCTATGTTTGTGTCATTTTCGTCCCGTGTACAAATTATGTTGCATAAAACAGCTGAGCAATATGATAAAAAAAAATCATATTGTGATTAATTTGGCAGATATTGTGATTGAGATATGATTCACAATTTTAGTAGGAATGATCATTTTTGCATTATAATGTTGATTTTTGTTGGAAAAAGCTATTAAAATGATGATGGTGTGATTTTTGCTGGGGTCTGATCCAAGGGAACATGGTTTCTTAAATACAATTTATAGTTCAGGGGATTTCTGTAGCACCATAATACTTAATTTACACCAATGTTGTCACATTTTACATTTAAGATAAAAGAAGCAGCTCCTGCAATTTGGATGTTGTGATTTTGGAAATAATTGTAAAGCCATATCCTTGAGTGTGCCAGGTTGCACACTGCTCTTTTCCACTGTCGTTGCCGAGCGAAGCAGCACACGTTTATCAGCAAGGTTATCACATTTATCCGGAGTAACAACATAAATCAGACTTTGCACCAGATATTTTGACTGCAGCCTGGCTCTGAGTCCAGTCTTGCCACATGTGCTTTGTAAGTAGCAAGCAGCCAGCTTGGATTCGACAGGACAGCACACACACACACACACACACACACACACACACACACACACACAGAGAGAGCTTGAAGGGGGTTTTACAGCCTTATATCTGCGCAGTGGGAGTTTAAATGGCACAGAAGTCCTTCGGTCAGACAGCAGCAGTTGCTGATGCATCATGTTGGCATGCCAGGAAGACAGACTGGCTGGCTGGCTATCTGGGAAGCTTTGCTTAGAAAGGGGGAGGGAAGTGCAAGAATGAGGGAGGAGAAAAGCAGTGTGTGTGTGATAACAGAGCTAGGAAGAGTTGTTAGCTCTCTGCCAGCGGACTTCCCAGCAGTTTGCTGCGCTGGCTGAATATTTCAGAACGCTGCCTGGATTATGAGAGCAGGAGCTCCCAAGCTGAGAACATCCTGTCAACCACATGGTAACGTACCAGCTTTTGATATCTATCTGCTTACAGGGTGCCGCTGTATGGGCTGTGGAAGACAAACTCCAGGAAAGGCAGCGACTTGGCTTCTTTTATTTGGTGTTTCCTTGTTTCCCTTTTGACAGAAGTGCTGTCGGCGGAAAGCAGCCGTGTTCACAGGTGGAACCTCAGCGACTTCTATGGAATAATGCTGCTATTGCTGAGGCAATTGTATTGGCCCTGGCACATAGGCTCGTGTACTGTTTGTTCAGCTGTTTGTCTTTGTGTATCAGTCTTGGCAACGGCAAGTTTCATGACGGGTTGCCATTAGCCTGTTAGGTGGAGGCATTATTTCCAGACCCACGTGCCTCTTAGTGTGGACTCTACCCTTCCCATCCAGCTTGTATGCTTAATTGTTTACTGAGAAGTCCTTGTGTGTGTTGTGTGTGTGTGTGTGTGCGGGAAACCAGTAATTTGTGTGAGAGGAGGGTGTGGCGGTGTGTGTGCTAGTGGGTGGGGGGTGGCTGACAGTAATTTGTATGCGGGATTTACCTTCACAGGTTTAGAGGAAAGTTTTGAGAATTGCTTTTCTTGTTATAGAGCATTTTTTTTCTTAGACCCTCTCTCCCGATTTTCTGCCTGTGTGTCTCTTTCCTTCCTGTCATTCTTCAGCTGACATCACCTCTAAGCTCAACCAGCCAAGACATGCCCAGACACTGCCCAGGTATCGGTATGTGTCAGCTTTGCAAAGATTGAAGTCCGTCTCGTGTTTTTTTTTTTTTCCTCTGCTTTTGTTTCTGCAGTCAACAGAGCTCCATGCTGGTTTCCAGTGACAACCTGCTTCCCATTTATACAGGTCACATTCACACCGGGAGCTGCCCACTGCAACCACTAGTTGTTTGTTGTTGTTTTTTTGTTGGCCATTAAAAGCAACTAAACTGGAGCAGCTAGTGGCTTAGTGCCTTGCTCAAGGGCATTGCAACACAACTTACCGAAGGAAAGGGGAGTGTTGCTCAGTCATGTTCCACGCCCAAGCCCTCCAGTTACAAGCCCACTTCTCTAAATCATACTCTAACTTTTCCCAACCCTGACGACCACCCCGGCATGTTCATTTCTCAATAACAAAGATCAGCCTATATTGGTGGTGATATTCTGGGTGTAACAATTTTTTTAAAGAAACTGTGGACCCCAGGAAGAATAGCTGGATGCTAAGACAAATTCAGGCTTGTAAATCAAATAAATGAGGAGAAATGTGACAATTCTGTATGAAAGTTACTCCTCTTTTTGCAGCTGACAATGACTGTAATGTAGTCAGGCTACACAACTAACTTGATTTGAGGTGTGACCCTATAGCCTTTTCACTGTAACTCACTCACTCTGACTCATTGTTTACCCTTAAAGCTGCTGCGTGTAGCATGTTAGAATGAATAAATCATTACCTCATTAATTTTACAGCATAATTACCATAAACAAACAAGCCCATCGCTTAGAAGTGGGAGACTTCATCAGTGCCTGTACAGCATTTTTAAATGTTTCCATCACCAGGTCAGTTTTGACTTGATTGCTTTATAACAGAAGGTTGACGGAAAAAGGACTTCCAACATGTTTATCCTTTTCAGTAGAGCCAAAGACACCAGGAAGAAGGAGGAGGTGGGGGTAGGAGGTAGGAGGCAGTGGGTGGGTTTGGAAAATACGGTCTTAACTTTTGAGAAACACCAGCACCACCATGGGTGTGATATCTCTGCTACAGGAAGACTTCTCTCTCTTGTTCTCTCACTATCAAACTTTTCTTTCTGTCTTTGTCACACACGGGCTCGTCACTCCTCGTGCTCACACTCTAGCACCTGCTTTATGTACTCAGCTGGCTCTGTGTGTGTGTGTGTGTGTGTGTGTGTGCGCGCGCGTGTGTGTGGACAGCTGCATAAGATGTAGCTCACGCTGTTTCAGGGTGGCGTTGATGAATAGCTAAGATTTTTCAATTGAACCTTTTTTTGAGCAACAACACAAGTTAAAAGGGGTGTGCCCTTCTATGGATCTAGCACTAGTAGATTTGGCATCTGGTGACCTGATTATCACTGTCCTGTTGTAATGCACAGCACCCGGCCCTGGCTCTGTTAGACCTAAATGGAACAGAATTAAGCAATATCACATGAGCAGGAGTGCTGTTATACTGAATATCAGCACGACTTTGGCCGAGATAATCACAGCCACAATGATTTTCATTTTGCCAGCACAACCTCGAATGTGATTCTTCTTTTATACAGCAGCTCTACAAGCAACATCTTTCATCAAATAACCGCAGTAAGACACAACAGATTATGATTTGCTCATTTAATCAGTTTTTTGGCTCTACCAGCACAAGTAGTAATGATAGAAATCATTCAGCTGTATTCAGACCCCCTTGGTGACTTTATTTCTCAAAAGCAACCTGCGACAAATCTAGCAACATTTTCTGGTCTTTGGGAGAATATCTGTGTTCACACACTAATGTAATGTAGCAACAATTTGATGTTATAACACACTTAATGCCCCCAGCACTAGTGAGAGTCCAGTCCTCTGAGAGGGACCACAGTGAGTCTCCTTCCCCAGGCCCCCAGCTCCTCTGTGGGTCAGTCTCACCAGGATTGCTGCGGCCCAGAGAACAGCTGGTCATCCACACCGCCAGAGCTGCAGAAGTGGAAATGCATAGTGCAGTATAATGCATTATAGCCAATCACAAGTGATGATTCCAATCCCGTTTTTTTTTATACCATATAGCCAAAATATATTAATCATGCAGATCATCCTGGTGTGCAGGGACAGCCAGTAGCCACTTTCCTCGCCAACACTGAGCTGAACTGAACACTACAGCTACCTGATCCGATCCTGCTGCCCAGCAGTACTGTTTTGACGTTTGTAGACCTGCAGTGGCTATGCAGAGTTCATTTGTAAAGTTTACAAGGCTAGAGTGTCCACGTGTGGATCTCAGTGCAGTGGTTTGGAGGAGAATTTCCCATGCTTTTGTTTTATTGACAGCCCAAGTGACAGGTGTTTCAGGCACATGCCTGTCAACCACCCCATTTTTCCTGGGAAACTCCGGTATCCATCCCGCTGTCTTCCCATTTAGATGATTTTCCCGTAAATCTCCCACATTTCCCCTCCGGCCCGGCAGGTGGCAGTACAGCGCGGCAGCGCCCCAATTACGCTTGAACATAGTCGTGAGATTCAAAACATCACCATGACAACACCACAACTGGCAGTGCGAGCCTGCCTGAGGCGAGTGAGACGCGGTCCAGATTCACTTTGACGCGGTGAAGATGGCTGAGGAAAACAACAGACCACCTGCTGCCAAAAAATCAAAAGCTATGTGTAAATACCTGGAGAAATGGGATTGGGACTCCTGGATTTAGTGATTATCACATGTGCCTGACTGCAGTAGCCTACAATGATCAGGCAGAGCTGATTAATCACTTCCCCCAATAGTAAAGGACAGGGAATAAAAATGCCCACCTAATTCCAGGAAGTGGGAGCTGTGAAAACCATCTTTTAGTTTGTATTGCAAGTGGTTTACCAGCGGTAATTGAAAGTGTCTGTACACTTCTCTAAAAAAGTAAGGAGTAAGGAGCTTGGCTGGGGTGGTGGGAAAGCCCGCGACATGGTGGTGAAAATTTTCCCTTATTTTCAAATCGCAATGTTGACAGCTATGTTTAGGCAATCATACCAGCTGCGTCACTCATTGGCACATTATTAATAGAAATTTCCGGCTTTCCACTGTTGCACCAAACACAGGCGTGCTAGTGCGTGCCGAGGCCAGGTGCATTTCCGTTGTCACTTCCGGTCTTTGACGGCTCCTCAGTAGGGCTGTCGGGTCCAGTTTCCAGGGGCTAATGGCCCACCAAATACCCATGGGGGCCAGACAGGGCTAACCGAGGTCTGAGGTGGAGTTAAGGGTTGTAGGTGGGGAGAAAACAAAAATTGACTGGCTTGAAGATAGCCCTTACTCACAACAGTGGCACAACAGTGTAAAGGCAGCTAATACAGGACTGTAGAAACATAGCTAGTCTAGCTTGTGAACTAGTCCACTGATTAAGAAGAGCTCTATCTCTGCTTTGGTACAAAATGATTTGCTAATTTCACTTTTCTCTGCTCAACACACCGTCTCCTTTCATCCACGAGCTTTCTCCATTCAGCATTACAATATAGCTCTGACTCCTTTCTTTGCTCTCCCAGACTCAGTTGTGTCTCCTCTGTGGACATAGTTACTGAGTAAGCAGAGAGAAAAAACAATGTGGGGAGGCACAAATGCCCATACTGATCAAAAACAAATCTATTCAGTGTCGTCATTTCTGTTTTAGTGCTTTTTCTCTTTTTCCCAGATACGATTACATCAGTTTTGGCCTCTGATCAGTTCCCCACCCTCTCTCCCCTCCATTTGCTCTTGGCCTAAGTTGGCAATAAGTGGTGATGTATAGTGATCTCACTCCATCCCTGTTTGTCCTTGTACAGTACCTCACAGTGATATCTGGCATTGGACAGTCAGAAATACCTCATGTTCCCTTCTCCTCTCCTGAATTATAGTCCCCTCCTTCCAATCCTCCTCTTTGTCTCACTGTAATATATGCTCTTACTGTATCCTAAAGGAAATCCCCTCAGTCTCTCCCCTTAGCTGGTGTGTCTCATTTATTTTTCAAGCATTTGCTCTTAAATTACCGTTCACATGAATATAATTACGTCTGTTGGAATTCAGGCAAACAAAACAAGCAATTGTTTAATTTCAGTCCTATTTAACTGAAATGAAATCAGCCCATTAGGGAATGTGTATGTCTACTCTAATTAGAGGTTTCACTGTTATCTCCCATTTGAGACAGTTCCACAACGCAATACTTTACCAACAACAACTCTTCAACAACAAATTTTCCCACATGGAAGTCGATCAAATGGGGGTCCATGGGCCAAAGGTGGGTCTGTTTTGTGTATCTGTGGCACAAAAAGCCACTGATAATGGAGGAGCTGCTAATCTAGGAGGGTTGTATAAGTTTCCTGCAGACTGTACCTGCTGGATCTACTTTCCAGTTCAAATAGACAAATAACGAGAAAAGAGGCGTTTAATTTCCTCAAAAAAAAAAAAAAAGGGTACCGGGACTTGTTGTTGTTGTTTTTTTTATGCTGCATTAACAGTGTAATTTTGGGACCTTTGTTGCTGCACTATGGAAGTGAATGGAGAGATTGAAATACAGTATGGTCGATTAGCAACCCAGGGGAGCACAGAGCAACTAATGAGGATATTTCAGTACCTTGTAGACTCATGTAACGCTTAGGTAACTATGCAACTTAACACTCAGTTTTGCTGTAGGTCTTATTCAACTGTTGCTGACCTTTGCTAATTATTCTAAATTATGCTTAACACGTATATGGAAAATGACATGTAGATCAGAGTTCTAGCGCTTTTAAGAGTACAGGTGATGTTATTAAAAAGCCAGGAGCCACGTTTGTCACATGAATGCTCAGAATAACAGCAACACTAGTCTTAAAATATACCTGTTGTTGTCCTGTGGCCCCCGAGCGGGCCCCATGCTGAACGGCTTGAGGATCTCTCACAGCTTGTGTAAGGTGGCTCATTGTCTGCTGTCTTTGTTGCTGCTGGTGTTTACCAGGAATGTGCTGCCTCACTGTTAAATCTTAATATACTGGCAAGTGCTGTTCTAAATTGGTATTGCCAAGAGTATGCTTGTGTGTTTTGACAAGGAAACACCAGAAATTCTTGATTGCTGGTATCTTGTTTCAGGTTCAAGTTTATGTTGTTTTTGCTTTTTCCATTTTTTTGTGCCAAAAGTCATTAAAGTGATGTTTTTTTCTGTTTTGTTTCCATCTTTGGTTATAGAGAAGTAAAGTCTTTTGGAATTTTGTGGTCTATAAAGTCAGAATTGCTGGCTTTTCGCTTTGTAGTCTAAAATTGTTATGGAAAATATAAGTGGGACTTGTAAGAATCACCAATTATCGTCTGTGCCATGATGGCTTACCATTGGTATGGCAGTGTTGAGGCGTACCAGCTATACTACATTTTGTTCCATGAAATAAAATACACCATCATCACCTTTGTGAATGTTAATCCCCCGTTTGTTGGTTTGTTTGTTTGTTTGTTTGTTTGTTTTTTACACTGACTGTTGCCAGACTTAGTAGTCATTTCTCACTTACAGTGGGAATCGAACCTCAGCAGAATCCCATTTATTTGAACCTCAGTGTAATGTCGGTTCTTTCAAATGTTCATATGAAGAAAATGCATGAAAATTAAAGAATGTAAAATGTCTGTAGATAGACTGTACCCTTTAGACTGAATTTACAAAAAATGCTAGATGAGCGTGCAATTCGTCATTTTTGTCAGTTGAGTCTAAAGTGTCCTCACTTCAAGGGACCCTTGGCAATTTGAATTTGGTCATTTCTAGTGGATATCTGTTGACCACATCCTTGTTTTTTCCGAATCATTTTCCATATGGATTTTGGGTCTCATACAGTACCAGATAGTGAAGATGTGAATCTATGGCTTACAAAATGGATGACCTCTGCTTACAGCCTACTTTGCTGTAGGTTTTTTTTGTTTGTTTGTTGTTGTTGTTTTTTTTTACATTTTGTTGTTTTCTCTCTCCATTTTTTGTTCTAAATGCCCATTGCTGCGGTGTGTTGTCACTCTACTTCCCAGAGACCACTAGTCAATTGAAAAGTATGTCCAGTGCTTTAATGTATTTTTCCTTGTGTTTTCGGTAGATGGAGTGAGTAAGATGATGAGGTAAGACTCAGTGGGTGGCGCCTTTTTCTTTGTCTGGTCAGCCATAGTGGCTTTCACTATTCATGCAAATTACCCAGTTTTTCTTCTGCTTATCCCTAACACATTGGAAACATAACATAAATGCTTTGATGGTCATTCAATTCAGTCAAGTGTTATTTAAGAATGACTTGTAAGCACTGCTGATCTATCAGGTGTCATGTACATCAGAATGAATGACTAACTGGATGTTAGCTACATTAGCTAGAGGTGAAAACATGACATATGTAAAAATCAGTGTGGTTGCAATGGTAACGTCCATGGACAAAAACCTTAATGCCACATCTCAGCACTCTTTGTCAAACACTTCTACTGACTCTTTTGTCCAAGTCGTCCCACCCTGTTCATTCATTTACCATGGACACAATTCAGGAGGCACCCAGTTTCCTGGTGATTAAGCCACCCCGTACCCCCCAACCTTTGCACTCACACTCACACACACACACACACACACACGCACACACAAAGGCTTGAGAAAACATATTCTAGTGAAAAGGGGGGGGGG
>OMLB01028489.1:13650-26866 GCA_900302555.1 Myripristis jacobus | reverse complement strand
ACCCTCTTTTCACTGTTTGCCAATGGATTCCAGGAACTGGTTTTGCATTTCACAGCAGTTCAGAAAAAAAAATCCAGACAAGGATTTGGAACCAGAGCCAGCATTATTTTTTTTTTAATACAACCCATGAAGTTTCCTCTTCAAAATTGTTGACAGTTGAGACTCGTGGCCTGTTTTACATCCTTTTCATGTTAGGAATGCTTTGAAATATCATCCTGCCCGGTAACTGGATGTCCTATATAATCAGGCCATAACATCTTGGTTTTGCTGTAGTAAATATTAAACAAAGTGTGAATCAGCCTGTTGGGGTTTCAGATTCCTGAAATCAAGCCGTCAGGTGATCAGCCTTTCCAAGGAACACCTCAGCTGGCCTGAACTTTGTTGAAACTTGTCCTGCTGCGCTGTCTCAACCAATGCCTATTCATATGAAATCATATGAAAACACAGTATTGCCCAGCGTTCGATGTGTTCATCAAGGAAACACCAAACAGCTCCTTTTTTTGATATGTAACTACTATGTGTGACGCTGAAGCCTGAGTTATCCTTGTTTAAAATAGACATTTGCATGCAACAGGAATGGTAAGGTTGGCACTCGGTAGCACTGAAAATAGAAACTGTTGACATTTATGGACCAGACAGAACAAAATGTAAATAACCTAATGTCACATAATATGTTGCATAATGTTCCCAGTCCTTGCTGGCACAGGGGTGACATATGGCTTATGGCCAGCATTTAGAGTCCATAACCAAACATCTGAGGAGAATATCCTAGAATATAGAGTTGTTTACCTATTTTTCCCTTTCTCTCCCCTCTTCTTTTTTCCTGCCCGTACAAAAACTAGACTAAAAACAAAACATTTCCCAGGTTATGCCTCTGCTTCTCTTTCCTTTTCTCTGTGCTACTTTTGGTTACTATCGGAGCACCGTGGTCTTCAAGAGATAAATGTAGGCCCATCACTAGAAGCACAACATCATTCAATGTGTTTACATGCACTTCAGTGATTTGGGTGTTACCCACATAGGGGCAGTTACCCCATTTCTGAACTACTGTGTAAAAAAGAAACCCAGTTTCCATAATTTGGTTAAAGAATTGAGAGGAACACGGTTAACACAGGTATATTTGGAGAAACTCGATCACTGGGCCATAAAACGTCCCTACCCAGTGTTTTCGGGGAAATTAAGCAGCTCTTTATTCTCCCATTTGAATTGGAAAGTAGATCCAGCAGGTAGCAGCTGCAGGTAACATCCACATAGTAACGTTGCACTGGCAAGAAACAACCTTTCACAAATAATTCTAATTACACAAAAATGGGTACTGGCACTTTTTTTTTTTGGGCATAATCTACTTTGTGTTCGTTTATGTGCTAATATTGTCATTTTGGGAGCTGTTTTGCCACAATTACAGTGTTCTGGATTAGAGGCCGAAGGGAGCATGAAAGAATTAATAAGCTTTAAATTTTCGTTCAACCCTCTCTCGCTTTTTCACTTCCTAAGACTGTCGCTGATAACATATTTACGTATTTCCTCTCCTTGTCTCCCTCTGCAGGCTGTAGCAGGGAAGCTATCTGTGGATGTGTTGCTACAGATGTCCAACTCTGAGCTGCAGGACACGATGAGACGCCTTGGATCGAACTCAGAGGAGTGTTCTCGCCTCACCGCCGCCCTCTCCTGTTTGAAGAGCGCTACTGAGACAGGTGAAATGTCTTGCTCACAATCTGGGATTATTCATAATACTGGTAACAGGTTTGTGGTATTTGTGGTTTTTGTAGCTTTGTGGGAATTAGAAAGGTTGCGCTAACCCTGCTGTAAAGTTTGGTAAAGAAAAGTGACCCCTCAGCTCCTTTCAAATTGCAGTTGCAACAATTTTTTTTATTTAGACGTTTAAGGTAGACATGTTGAGCATCGGTTTGCTGTCTTTTAGTCCAAGTCACATCTGCGTATGTGTCTACATCCACTAAGTTTTGAACAGGAAAATCATGTATTCTTTTACTGCACTGGAAATGTCCTTCATGATGTTACATATTTTCATCAAAACATAAAACATCCAAACAAAGCAAAAAAAGGAAGTCTTCAGACAGACCTTATTATCAACCCTAACGATGAATGCAGCTGTTAGGCACTGTTTTTGAGACATGACAGTAGTATTTCCAATTTAATAGTGGACTATTAAGTAGACTGGCAGATGACTGAGGAGAAATTGGGTGTACTATTTCTGTGTTTTTTTGGCTGGCAGGTGGTTATACTGTAAACCGCCAGGTACCTTGAAAATGAATGATGGTTTGCAATAGTTATCTCATTTCAGGCTACTGTGTGAGGTTACTGAGGTTATGCACTTATTTCTGTCTGGTTAGATCTAGTTATATTTTGTGTTATTTTGTATTAAGTACAACCCTTTTGAATCATGCACTTGGCTAAACAGCTGTTTTTTCTGCTGTTAAAATAGCAAAAGTGGTCTGGGACCCACTCTAAATGCTCCCGCAGCATGCTCTTCAGCCCAAAGTCTGTAAGACTTATTACAAAACAAAATTCAGTGTCCCTTGTCATTGAATACTCCTGCCCTTTTACTTTTACAAATACGATGATGAAATGATACGTCCCATGTCAATACCCTGTTTCTGCAGGAGATAAAGCAAATTAAGGAAGCAAGATACTGTCAAAATGGCTTAAAGAATTGCTGTTTCTCTAATGGAGGTCACTTAAACTGCCAATGTGCTCTCTTGAAGGTCTTTGTGACTGGAACACAGGCCTGGAAAGATGCTGTAAAAATATCATGACTGTTGTCTTTTCCCTCTAGGTGGTGACCCAAAGGAGGATGCAGGGTCCTGGGGCTCTGAGCTCCGGCAGGAGAATGACGTCTTATCTCCCGTCAATCCTCCTCCCTGCTCGGCAGCCTCCCCTGGCAGTCCCTCCACCCCTCAGCTCCCACCCAGCACTCATGGACGCTCTATTTCTATATCAGTGGTGCCCTGTCTGAACGACCAGAAACCTTACATATCAGCTGAGGAAATGACGGATGCCTTCCTCTCAACGCCAGCCACCCCTCCGATCACTCCACTCTCCAAGAGACGTAACGTCAAGCCTCCACACACGCCGCCGCCGCCTTCCCACAAGCTACTGCAGCTCCTTCCCAACATCACACTGACACGAAGCAAGAGCCACGAGTCTCAGCTGGCCAGCCGCATCGAAGAGCCTGCCACCAACAAGTGAGTGTTAGGGTTAAAGCAATTTTGAACTTTGGTAGAGTGTTGGGTTTTTTTTTTCCTGGCACAAAGTTACTATGTGGGAATTTCCTGCAGTCATTACCTGCTGAATCTGTTTTCCAATTAAAATAATGGGTACTGGGACTTGTTGCTTTTTTTTTATTGGTATAATCTACATTGTTTGCGTATGTTTTGCCCCAAAAGTGTTATTTTGGGAGCTTTTTGCTCCACTATGGACGTAAATGGAGACAGAAATACAGTATTGTGGATTAACAGCCCACGGGAGCACAGAGCAACTATGTGGACTCATTTAACAACCCAACACTCTGCCAAAGTTCAGTTTGGTTCAATGCTGCATTCATGTCACATTGTAAAGATAACAGATAAGAGGTTCCTAACATTCAGCTGGCAAGTACTGCTAGAAAATTGTATCTGGGAACTCAGGGAACTACCCAATTGTGGCGTGCTTTAACACTGCTTTGGTCTTTTGAATGTGTTTCAGCAAGAGCTATTGCTCTATGGCTGGATCATATGCAAAAGCAGGGTAGCTTAGATTCAAATAAACACTGATCCGCCAAGCTTGTTGCTGTAGTTACAGTTTAAATTGTAGCTTATTTATGTCAATGTGAGGTAGAAGAATTGGAAGAATTGAAGCATGCACCAGGTAATTTTTTATTGCGCAACAAAGTTATGATCATGTCATGGTGTAAACTGGATACTGGCCCTACATATGATCGTTTAATTCTGTGGTTGCTGTCTCTATGTAGGGCTGGGAAGAAGAGCAAGCTGCTGGCTAACATTCAGATCAACGGCTATGGGAACAGCTCTGAGGACTCAGCCATGTGTTCACCGCTGCTGTCTGCCCGGACGCTGGGCCCTGTCCCCACCACTGCCCCCTACATGCTGCCGGCCACTCCCACCCTGCTGGAGAGTGAGTAACAAAGCCTTAGAGATGCCGACCTGGCTTTGTGGTCCTGTTACCTTCTTTTCTGTTTTTCCCTACTCTCTCTCTCTCTGTCTGTTTCTCACATATTCATTGGCATTCTCCACCAGATAATCTGGCCATGCACAGGAGCTCCCCCCAGACGATGAGGAGAGATTTCGGTCTGGCTGTAACACACAGGTGGGTCACATTTACCACTATCACCATAAGGCAATCCATCCTCCTTTAGCACAGTACGTGGTTTATATTAAAACCTAAACAGTAAAAAGGAACAGGAGCTGCGTGGAGTCACCGCTGTGACGTCTCAGTGTCTGACATTGGTCCACAGATGAGTCATTTCCAACAAAACAAGTAATTCCAAATAATTCTGTGTCTTGTTTACAGCTGAAGTTGCCTGCAGTTCTGCTGGTCACTGTGATGATACATTTTATAGGCTAAAGCACAACTTTGACCCATGACATATTTGAGTACTTTACTGGAATACAACAGAACTCAGCTACATTTGCTACTTATGAGCTGTGTCTGGTCTGTATAGGCGCTTGTTGGACAAAACTGTGTGCAGTATTTTTGACACGCTATGTTGTCAGTAACAAATATTGCATTAGATATAGAGTTCTCACACACCATTACTTGGAAGTTGCAAAATGTTTACACTAGCACTAACACAGAAAGCCAGTGTCATGCACCGCATCGCAGGGAGTGTGTCACAGCGGTGACTCTGAAATGGATATGTGACCAGCCTGAGCAACATGATCGATGTGTGGCTCCACTGTGACTGATCACTAACCAGCCGGCCAAATTCTCTGATGCCATCTACAGTATGTAGTGGCTGTAAAGCACTGAGCAGGCAAATCATGCATTTCTTTGCAGCTTTTGCCTTTCATTCTTTGCCTTTAATAACATCACACTGCTTTGATGAGTTCACATAGGTTAGCAGCAAATTCTAATACAGTGGCATTCATCAAAAAAAAAAAGGAACAAGGGAATAAAACAATTTCAGAGCTCACCTTTGACATCAGTGATGGGCCAGAGATGGGCAGTTATTAGCTCAAATCAATTTAAATAAAATGATTAACTTAAATCAAATAATGTCAGATA
This sequence comes from Myripristis jacobus, assembly GCA_900302555.1. Taxonomy (NCBI): domain Eukaryota; kingdom Metazoa; phylum Chordata; class Actinopteri; order Holocentriformes; family Holocentridae; genus Myripristis; species Myripristis jacobus. Next base: position 21,625 of record OMLB01028489.1, on the reverse strand, counting down.
GTCACACAAAACAGATGAATCAAATTCCTTCAGTTTTTCATATAAAAGTGAGTAGAGAATCGGGAAGTGTTGAGTGATCAACCTGTTATCCATGTTGCACTGGCTAGCAGGAAACAAGCTCACATCAGATGGAAACAAGGAAGTGTGTTGCCTGTGGACCCTGGAAGACCAGCTGTGTTTTAGGACACGGCTAAATATCAGTAAACCTTTATTTTATCTCCAAAGACCATTGAGGAGATAACCTCATTTACAGTGGTGTCCAGAAGTAAAAACAAATAGTGTGTGAATGGATAAGTTCATAAAAAAAAAGAAAGAAAGAAAAAGAAAGAAAAAAAACTATGAATAAAAACAAACAGAATAAATAGCAAAATGAAATAAAAATATTAAATAGAAAAAGTGATTCACCCCAAAAGAAATATAAAATCTATCACTATTTTCATGCTCATGCAACATAATCCAGTTGTTTTGTGGCCTAATGGTTGCAGTTTGAGTCCAGATGCCCAATATGTACCTCATTATCACCTATATCATCCTAAAATGTCTTACTGTGCTTCATAAGATGTTTTTTGATGACATTTTATGATTTTCTTTTTTTTTTTAGTTGTAAAAGAATAGCTCAGTTAACTTGAGTAGTTTGTGGAAAAGAGACAGAGCTAGAGATCGAGCTATCAGGGCAAACCTGCTTTGTGTTCGGCGGTCCTGTCTCAGTGTGTTTCCACTGATATGGGAGTTTGAGTAGATAAAGACTGAATTGAATTTTAGGGTGATCTATTCCTTTAAGCCTAAACCCCCCTCTGATATTTCCACATGCATAATCTGGAGTTGAAAATGGTTGCCGGCTTATTCACATTCTACCAGTGGTATTGTGGTTTTGTCCGGTTCGCTCCTGGTGTGGGTTTAACTGGAACAAAGGCCTGGAGGCTGAGAGAAGCCCATCCTAACTTGAAACTGAGCCCTCTGGCACTCGTCCCAGCAGAATTCCTGCATCGGTCTGGTGAGAATGGCACCTTGCGAGACTCCAGGAATTTGAATTATGCAGACTGCCCAGTCAGACCGTGTGTTTATCTTACTGGACAGTGTGTGTTTATTCATTTTTAATCTTGCCTCAACATTTGGCTTAGCGAGATAGCTGCCCTGTGAAAAATCTTTGGGTGGCATTTTGTGGCGGGTTTCTGATAAATGCTCCTGGAAAGTTCCCGGCTCACATATTCCCAGCCTGAAGCGCAGCTTAGTTAGAGTTCAGGAGAAGATCACCATAGTTATCATCACTGATTTGAGGTAGACAACTACCTCTATTTTCTCTAATTTGACATTATTATACATAATATGTGGGTTTAGGGTCATAAAAATTAATGTTTAAAAATTCCCACCTAAAAATGTACCAAACTCTATTCAGCAAATGTAGAAGTAAACCGCTTTACCTCCAACTACATCCCTTGTCTTGATTCATGCTTTAGTTTGCTGTATTTATGGTTGGCTTATGTGCGAGAATCAAAGGTAAAATTAAAAAAATGGGATTTTGATTAAGAAATGTTATTTTTTCTTTTGCATCGTAGGTTCTCCACCAAGTCTTGGCTGTCACAGACCTGCCAAGTGTGTCGTAAGAGCATGATGTTTGGTGTCAAGTGCAAACACTGCAAGTAAGCAACATACTGAGCAGGGACCCCCTTCTGCTGTTGGGTTGTAGTGCTGTTTCATCTCAGGTCTCATCAGTGGATTAACCTCCATCTCTCCGCAGGTTAAAGTGCCACAATAAATGTACCAAAGAAGCCCCGTCATGTCGGATCTCTTTCCTCACATGTAAGCGACAAGTTCTTTTTTACCTTGAGAGGCTTTTTAGTTTGGAGAAGTACTATCTGTTTAATATTCAGTATTTTCTATCAGTATACTGGATCTTATGTAACTATTTCCTCTGCTAAACACTAATGAAAGAGTGTGGGCAGCCCGTCCTGCCTCAAGTGGGGTTAAAGGTGCATTACGTCATTTATTTGACCTGTTCTGATGACCAGGTGGAACAACAGGTCTCTGGCACAGTACCGTTTTTTGTTATTATTTCAACGTAACAAGCAGAACAGCATGGTGAAATACACATATAGCTACAGATGAGGAACTAATCACATGGCACATGATTGGACCGCACCTATGCCAAGTTCAGTTGTCTGTAGTATCATGCAAGCTTAACCTTCCTTTAAAAGCTCTTATACAACTACACAACAGCTTACATTTATAGTTAAATAGTTAGATCCGGTATAAAGTAGCCTATAATTATATATGCCATATGGACTTCATCCACATCCACAGCAAACAGCCAGTTTCAGACCCTCCGTCTATTGCAGTGATATTCACAATATAAATGGTGGTGGCCACTGCTGTATTTGTGGTGCTTGGTATTATTATCATCACATTTTTAACCTAGTAGAAATTTGGGTAAAAATAGATAGCTGAATGGCTCTAACAGAATTTTATTCTGTGAAACCTTTAATGGACACTATCCCAGACTTGCAAAATGACTCCTGAGTAGGCGGGACCAGAGACTACTGCCAGGGAGGTAAAAACCTGACGCAATGTGCCTTTAACCACAGGCAGAAGAACTGAATATGCTAAAGGATGGCTTTGCTTCTTCAAACGGTGTCATGATGCATTAATGCTGTGTCATATTCAGAGCCATGTTTAATGAATCTGTCATTCTGACTTCTCAGTGCCAAGGATCCGCAGGGCAGAATCGGTGCCGTCAGATATCAATAATCAGATCGACCGCACAGCAGAACTACCATTGCAGTTTGGCACTTTACCAAAGGCAATAACCAAAAAGGTGAGGAGACTTGTCAAAGCGCTTTTCCTCTGCTGTAGGTCTCATACAGTGTGTTATGCTTTCTTGTGTTGTTAAACTGTGTGATTGTGTGTGTCTGTGTGTTTTCTAAGCAGGAGCTCCCGCCTGTGTTAAACCAGCTAGACTCCAGCAGTAACCCCTCATCCGCCACCTCCTCCACCCCCTCCTCCCCGGCTCCCTTCCAGCAGAGCAACCCTCCCAGTGTTAGTGCCACGCCGCCTCCCAACCCATCACCCCAGGGCTCACGAGATGGACGCTTCCATTTCCCAGGTACGCACCCTGCCATGCCTGCATCTCACACAGTCCTGTGTGCTCTTGACACCAACAGTTTTGCACTGAATTACACTGAAGCTGCCCAATTATCATAAGCGAATGAAACTCTCCACTGAAACACAGACTGATGAAATTCTTGAGTGTTCCTTAATACTAAGTGTCAATATGTTGACAGGCGTTAGCTGCTGTTGTGCCTGATTTTTGGAGAGTCCATTGGCCCGCTTAGGACTGGGTTGGAGATGAACAGAAAGACTAATTCTATCAGGAAACAGTTATTGAGATTTTGATCTGAATCGGCCGGTAAATCTCAGTGATATGACCAAACCATATTGTTGACTGAATACCTCTGTTTTCATAAGCACCAACAACTTCAGTTTAAATATCAGAGGTTTTGGATGAACAGTCATTATCAAAAGTTGGAAAGTTCATACTGCTTCAACTTTTTTACTCAAGTAAAAGTAAAAAGTGCAGGCTCTGACATGTACTCAAAGTATAAAAGTAAGAAGTCGCCCTCTGAAGGATATTTCTTTTTGACAGCCATCTCTTTCTGTTAATTATTGATGAGATAAAGGAACACAGTATATTAAAAATAATGACTATTAACTTTGCTCAAATGTGCAAATCAGTTTTCCGTGTCAAAAACACAAGAACACACTCTCATTAAGCCTTAAGTTATTTGGATACAAATTCCCTCGTCTCTACAGGACTACCAAACTCTTTTGTCCGGCTTCAGCAACAGCAGGTCCTCAGACTTCGTTAAAGCCCTTTTGGGTCTAAAAAATCAACCAAAATAAAACCTGTCAATAATTTTGCCCATTTAAAGTAACAAGCCTGTTTTGAAAATGCAAGTAGAACGTACAGATATTTGTGTTAAAATATAGGGAGTAAAAATAAAGATAAAAGTCAGAAAAGTAAATACTCAAGTAAAGTACAGGTACCTGCAACATCTACTTAAGTACAGCAACAAAGTATTTGTACTTGGTTACTTTCCACCTCTGATCATTAGTAATGTGGATAAGATAATTGAACACTCTTAGTCTTTTACTACATGCAGCCTCAAAAACCAAGAAAACACAGCTTATTTCATATCATGATTATTATAATATCCAAAATCCAGACGATATCTAGTCTCATATCACGATAATGATATAATATTGATCCATCGCCCAGCCCTGTTGGTTGATATGATAAAATATGTTTGAAAAACTGGGTCCAAGTTGAAAAAGGACTGCATTATGCGTTTAGACAGTGTGAGGCAGGTTTGACTGCAGAGTTTAGTCCACACGCACCACACTGGTAGAATTTCATAAAGGTAATAATAATGAAAACATGAACTAGCTGTGGTCAGGGAGGAAAGTCCATCATACTGCTGGTCGACAACACAAACTGCCCAACATCAGCCAATATATATATTTGTCCAGTATAATAATAGGTCAATATCAGTGTTATATATCCACAAACTGTCATTCTAACCCTTTACTCAATACTTTAATTTATCCTGTCCTCTTTCTGCTTTCTTATCAGTACATTTCCAGCTCACTCTCTCCAGTAGTCAGCCACTAAATTCTCTCTGGATTTAAACTGTCATGACTGAATGTTAAGAAATGCCTAAGAAATAACCTAATATGAATCACCATCCCTTTTTAGGCAACTTGAGATTTTTCCAAAATGTTTTCTTCCACCTTGGAAACTATGTCAGGCCTGTGGTTTTGCGGTAAATTGTGGTTTCTGCATGTTTCATTGGTGATGTGTGGAGCTTAAATTTACTGTCAATTTTGTTGACTCAAGTGTGTTAGCTCTAGCTGTGTTGTTAATTTGCTCTGCTTGAGAATGTCTGAAATACATTTGTCTGACTTGTCAACGGTCAAGTCAAGTCAGTTTATTTTTATAGCACATTTGACTATAACAAAGTGCTGCACAAAGTCAGATAAAACCAGGGCTGTCCAAACATGCGCCATGGAGAGCTGAGAGGCTGCAGGTTTTCATTCCAACCAAAAACTCCACCAGGTGACTTCACTGATTGGTTCCTCCTCTCTGCCTGAAGGTGAGGTGATCAGTGAAATCACCCAGTGCAGTTTCTGGTTGGAATGAAAACGTGCAGCCTCTCGGCTCTCCATGGCACATGGTTGGACACCCCTGGATAAAACATTAGACAAAAATTAAGACAAGTTAAAACAAGTCACTACATTAAAATTAAAGCAGGTTGCACAACAGCAAATAAGAATGAAGACACTGAAACAAAATAAAACAAGTAAAAACAAATTTAATTTAGTTTAATTTAATAATTTAATTTAACAAATTTAAATTTAGCCATAAAAAGTGAGGTTAAAAACAAAAACAAAATCAGTGATAAAACCAAATTCCATTGAAGCCACTGGAGCAGAATTATCATGACTCAGCAATACCAAATGCAGTTATAAAATAGAAATTGAACCTAAGGCAGAAAAGCCAGCGAGAAAACGTTTTTAATTGGGACTTATAAACTGGAAGTAAATTAGGCAACCTGATGTTGAAGGGGAGGCTGTTCCAGAGTTTAGGAGCAGCCACTGAGAAAGCCCAAAGTGTCAGTCTGGTCCTGCGAACCGATCAAAACCACTGGTCCAAAGACTGAGGCAAACGACGTGGGACATCAGGGTGCAGCAGATCCGACAGATACCAGGGGCTAGTCGATTCAAGCACTTATAGCCAAACAGCAATATTTTGAAGTCGATGCCAGGATGTTTTGACCCAGCTGCAACCTATAATGAGTTACAGTAGTCAAACTTGGAGGTAGTAAAAGCATGAGTTACTTTTCAAGGTCTTTGAGAGACAGAAAGGGTTTAACCTCGTTTAAAACTCTGGCCTTGACAACTGATTTGACCTGCACGTCTAACAGAGAGTAACCTGAAATGATTTACCTGTCAGGGATCATTTTTACTAGACAAAACAAATAATTCACATGTTACTGTATGGTGACTGTTTATTTAGTATGCTCATTTACATGAGGGGTCCAGTTTTAAATTAAAGTACAACAGATTGCACATCAACAGACAGCATTTTGAGCTGTTATTTAGAGATTTGGGGTAAAGACCAAAAACTTCCCCTGTCAGACAATCTAAAGTTATTTGCGAGTGCAGCGTTGACTAGTTTTGGCACCTTTTGGGTTGCAGCTTCAGACCCTCTGTTGTGGTTGCCTGTTGTTGGCCTCAGCAGCAACAGTGTTTTGTTCTTTCCGTTGTGGAGGTGTGTTTACTGTGGCAGGTACCATGGTGAAAATGTTGTAGCTCAAGCATGCCCACTGGTGGCCAAAAAGTGAACTGAGCAAGTGATAAGAAGCATTACTTGATGAGAAATATTGGATGGATACTGATTCAGCAGTGTGGAAATGAACATTAAACATGAATTCAGACCTCAACTCACAACACACCTAAATCATCAGTGTTTAAAATAAACACCAAGCCAGTGTTGCTATCAGTCCACGCCCATCACATTTATTTTAAAGCATGAAATTGTTTTGCCCAGCTGTTCTTGTCAGTGGAAATAACTGTGACTGAAAAATGAGACTTTTAGGCTGATTTAAAAAATATATTGGACCAAAGCCACACTGCAAAGCAGATTTTTCCAGTGTTAAGAAGTTTTGATTTTTATACTGTCAGATTAAATTAAATGCCTTTGGTGTGAATCCTTGAGGTTTTTCCATGGGCCCCCCAAACAAATGAGGACTGCTTTAATTTCAACATAACGTAAATCAATAGAAATAATCCCATTCATGCTCTCTCTGCCAGCCAGTATGACCCCATATACAGTGAACACGTTTTTTTTTGTTTTGTTTTTTTTAATTCAGTAGTGAATCAACATCGACTTGTGTAGAAAATTGACTTTGTGGTAGTGGGGTTTCTCAAAGAGCATGAGCACCAGAGGAGAGACATTCAATAACATTTTCCAATTTTTCCCTGGAATAGTTGACTGTTACAGAGGATTTAATTAGAAACAATCATCAGTAAACATGGGTACTCTTAATAAATCGTCGTCATCATTTCAGAGAGAGAGAGAGAGTAAGAGAGAGAGAGAGATTGTGATTGTCATATGCACAGTAAAACAGGTGGTTACACTACACAATGAAATTATTACTTTGCTAGTCCCCCTTCCACGCAAAAAATAAAAGTAAAATGGCATTTAACAGGCAGCAGGTCTTTAACAAAATGAAACATCCCTGCTTACTCCAGACTCATTTTAATGCATCTGTCAGTCACTGAAGACATATTTCACATCTGTTACAGCTCGACCCGATCACGTTCAGCCTCAGATTATTGAATTATTCCAGTGGGTCTGAGAGGGTCAGGTGGATAAATCAACCTGTGATATTTCTGTGGTATTCCTGTAGTAACTGCAGCGCACGCACTCACACTGCTGACTGTGATATTTCTATAGTATTCCTATAGGAACTCAATTATGTCTAGGGTTAGAAAGAATGTGTTTAATCAGTTGTTGTGTTGATGCAGCATTGTCGTATTAGTGCAGTAACCTGATGTTGTTTTGTCTTTCTTTTTCCCGACAGATGTTCCCTCTTCTCTGTACACTTCCGGTCTGCATCCTGCTGGTTACCATGACTCTGGGTAAGACAACTGCACCACATTGTCTCTGCATGTGGATATGACATGTTGCTGATTATTTCGTCATCAGATACTTTTAAAAGGTTGTTATAGTCACGGTGGAAAAAACCTCCAAAACAGCATTCATGCCATCATGGGACACTACAAGTCAAAACTCAGAAACCCAGGAGAGTACAACTACTACTGCTGCTGCAACTGCAGATTTTCTTTCTTTTTAATTATAACTGTCATGTCTAAAGAAAATGAAAATTTATTTAAAAAAGTAACAAAAAAGTAACAA
>OMLB01028489.1:0-13630 GCA_900302555.1 Myripristis jacobus | reverse complement strand
AAAAAAAAAAAAAAAAAAGTAACACAAAGTCATAGAACAGTGTGATTTTTAATTGAGCTTTTGAGTTTTTAATTTTATAAGGTTTTATTATTTTTTTATTTATTATTATTGTCATATTATTTTACACCTAGACAATTCTATAATTAACACAAACCAAAATATCTCATGTCAGCATTTTGAGGGCAGAGTCACTCCTGTTTGACAGTCAATCCTGTAGGGCATGTTGGGCTCATGTGAAAACGAGCCCACTGAATAAAACTTGGTGTGCTTTCTTCTCAGAGTCGGACAGTCGGCCATTAATGAGATGCAGCTCGCAGGACAAATAGAAGTGGTGAGTAGTGGCAGTCAAATTCCCCAGACACAAGAATGGGGAAGTGAGAAGGCCAATATTTGCATGGTTTGGCATGGGAAGTCACTTTAGCGCCATTTCCCTGGAGTGCTTGAAAGACCCAACGTCTTTATGGGAAGTGATGACTGTGACAGTTGATCTCTGCAGGGCGTTGTTCAGAAGAAGCTGAAAACACAATCATTCCTGCCTTTGAGTTTTATAGAATCCAACTTTTTCGTCAAATATTTTTATTGTTTTTTTCTTTTTTGGCGGATTTAAATGCAGACAATACACCTCAGCTCACCTCTTAAAACTCACTTTTATACCCTTTCCTTTACATAATGACCCTCTAATTGTTTTCATGATGGTTTACTTGTTTTTCTGATGTGACGGCAGGAAGAGGAGGCTGAGGAAGACTACCCAGCAGAAGACGAGGACGCAGCTGACCAGTGCAGCCGAGGAAAGAGCTACTCCAACGGCGAGTATGATGAGGATGAGCTGGAGGACCTGCCGGCTTCGGGGTGCCGTCGAGGCGTTGCGGGTCGCTGGCGAGGCCCCATCTCACGTAAAGCCAGCCAAACCAGTGTGTACCTGCAGGAGTGGGACATCCCATACGAGCAGCTGCAGCTGGGCGAGCTCATCGGCAAGGTGAAGATAGAGATATGATAACCTCTTTGGGGCGCGCAAGATTTTAATCACTTGATATTTTAATGAGAATATGTCCATGTATGATGGGCAGCTGCTGCAGTCCACATCTATATGCAGACTTGATGTCAAGAGTCATAAGCTAAACTATTTTTAATTTATCACATGGTGGTGAAATATCCACATTAGTTTTTCTATGCTCTGAATTTCTATCTCTCAATTCACTTCCATAGAAAAACAACTCCCAAAATAACACTCTTAGTACATGCATGAACGCAAACACAGTGGATTATGCCAAATTAAAAAACAACAAGTTCAACAGGTTTTGCATAATTACAATTATCTGTGCCATCAGTACAATCAGCGTGTTTCTTCCTGGTGCAAGGTTATTGTGTGGAAGTTTCCTGCAGATGTTACCTGCTGGATCTGCTTTCCAACTGCTTTCCAAGAATTTGAGCCATTCCTCAAAAACTGGGCACTAGAAGTTGCTGCTGTCTGTATTGGCATAATCTGCTTTGCTCACATTAGTTTATGTGCTAAAAGTGTTATTTTGGAACCGGTTTTGCTGTATGATGGAAGTGAATGGACAAATAGAAATGCATTCAGGATTAGCAGCCCAGGGGAGCACAGAGCAACTAATGAGGATGTTTCATCACCGTCTGATACGTGACTCGTATCACATCCTTTTCAGTATGCAACTCAACACTCTACCAAAGTTCAATTTTGCTTTAAGCTGTGTGACATCAAGCAGCAGCCACAGGAAACAACAGTCGGTGAATCAAAATGCCTTTGAGAAAATTGTTTTTCAGAAGGCTGTGATGGGTGAAAGTCTGGTGTGGTGTGCACTGATTGACTTTTAGATAAATTGCTAGTGCGAGGATAACTGGATATGTGATCAAATTAGCAAAGAAAAGACCCAAAGACAATGACTGCTGTTTGTGCAGGGTCGCTGGGGAAAGGTGCACAAGGGTCGCTGGCATGGGGAGGTGGCCATCCGGCTCATGGAGGTCGATGGCAACAACCAGGACCACCTGAAGCTGTTCAAGAAAGAAGTCATGAACTACAGGCAGACCAGGCACGAGAACGTGGTGCTTTTCATGGGCGCCTGCATGGCTCCTCCCCACCTCGCAATCATCACCAGGTCAGTTGGCTGGGGTGCCGTCGGCAAGCTGAAAATGTCATGAAAATATAAGAATGATGTGTGAACATGAATAAGGGAATATGAAGAAAACCAATATGTCAGTTCTCAGCTTTTATTCATGAATAAATAAGTATGTAAGCAAAATATGAGTCAAAATATGAGTGTCTTAAAATATTTTAATATTTTGTCTCTGTATAGTTTAAAGGGACTGTTTTAAGGGACACTAGGCTATATTACTGCATGCTGTGTCTTGGTTTCCTGTTAATTCTATTGTTTATTTGTGCATTCAGTTTAAATGACAATATGCCATCCAATTATTTCTCCCTAGTTTCTGTAAAGGTCGGACTTTATTCTCTGTTGTAAGAGACAGCAAACAGTCACCGGACATCAACAGAACCAGACAAGTTGCTCAGGAGATTGTAAAGGTGAGCAACAGTAGAGCTGCAATGTACAGTACAGACAAAACGAGTGTTAAGATAATCATATAAAAATAAATTTTTATATCAGTAAACTTTGATATCTGCTAACATTAAAAAAATCACTTTTAACTGGTAATGGACACATGGTAATAATGTGTAATTGTAAAATAATGTGTTTAGGATCACATTTTATGAGACGGATATTTGCTTTTTAGGATAAATTTAGGCAGCAGATGATAATTTGAGGTCATTATTGCGTCATGGTATGATTGTGTCAGAAGATCATGATCAATAATATTGATTTATGGCCCAGCTCTAGCAACAACTGTTTGATCCTTCCACTTGTACTCTTGATCTCCGATTGCCTGAAGTCAGGAAAACTTGATTTCTGTTGCAGGGAATGGGCTATTTGCATGCCAAAGGCATCGTTCATAAGGACCTGAAGTCGAAGAATGTGTTCTATGACTTGAACAAAGCCGTTATCACAGACTTTGGACTGTTTGGGATGTCTGGGGTGGTACAGGAAGGAAGGTAGGGATGAAATGTCTGACACTCCCAACTCCTAGAAGATTCTATGAAAGAGTGTATAGACCTGGTGAGCAGTAGTTATCGTGAGTTCATGAGTGTGTGTTTGTGTGTCTTCAGAAGAGAGAATGTGCTGCGGATACCTCAGGGCTGGATCTACTACCTGGCCCCGGAGATCGTTCGCAGGATGGGCCCGGAGGTCGATGAAGACCAGCTTCCCTTCTCCAAAGCTGCTGATGTTTATGCATTTGGGTACATATCATTATTTCCCACATGTTGATAATATTTAGGCTATCTGTCCAGGTAAATTAACAGCTACCTAACTAATGCTCTGGTAGTGCTGAACTTACATTCAGTCTGTGGTGCTAGCACTCAGTGGTGTCTGTGCACCAGACTTGCCAGAGATTGAACATCAACCTGTGAGGTCTTTTTGGATTTCCTGTTGATGAAGTTTGAGTTTCTGTGGGTGGCTTTAGCGGTGGTGGCTATTGTTTCTCGTGCTTACTACCAATTCTTTTTTTTGTAAAATGCATTTCGCAAATCGGCCAAGTTGTGGCTACCCACAGCACAGAGTTTTCTGTAAATGATAATAACTTTGATCTGATAATACCTCAGTGGGCCACAGCTAAAACTTTAAAATGCAAAATTGTGTTTGGTGTATAATCTGTGCATTGTTGGCGTAAGAAGCCAATGACAAAAACTTTTCTGTTTCATGTTCTGAAGCACACACAAAAAAAAACAATTTTTATGCCTAATTTTACAAACCCAGAATTGGAAGCTTCCAAACCATTCCATGAATCCAATCTGCATCCATAGACATTTTCTTGTGACCCTCTTGAGGCCGCAGTTATTGACCGATAGTTTCAGTTATGTTTATCGCCAGGTCCAGGGGATACACCCTCTAGTTTACAAATGGAGACTGAATGGAGGAATAAAGAACGTTTCACACAAATCACTCCTCCCACAAGGAAACAACACTGAAAAACCCACACTACACTTATAATTCATCCTCCTGTCTGAGATATATGTTAACATGTCTGTTATATACTTCATCTCCAAAACTTTATTAAATATCTATGTACTCTTAACGTGGATGTTAATGGGATGTAACAGATTCTATTGTACCAAGGAGATTTCATCATCACCAATATTTCTCTAACATGGTGTATTTAATTTACAGCACAATCTGGTATGAACTGCAGGCCAGAGCTTGGCCCATCACCAACCAGCCGGTGGAAGCTAAAATCTGGCTGTTTGGCAGCGGTGAGGGCATCAAGAAGGTCCTGGCAGATGCCAACCTGGGCAAGGAGGTGACGGTAAGTTTGCAACCACAGTGCTTTACCCTGGCAAGGTAAAGTGGACTTGCAGTTTAGTTTGTTGGTAATATTTAGATCCTGCATAGCAGTACAAGGTTAGCCCTGTATTAACTTTAGTTTGGTACCAATACCTGGAGTCCACATGTAAAGACAGTGACAGACCAATTTCTTGCATTCTCAGAGGCAGAAAAAATCTAATTGTTTTACTTCAGTGGCTGTAGCCAAAGCACCACAATAGTTTGGGGTTGGTTCACAAACTTAAAGTCTCCCTCCTGTCATTTATTTAAGCCCCTAAAATAATCACTGTACATCAGTATTACATATTTAAAAAACATCCCTTTGTACCTTAAATGTAACTCTAAACCTTGTCCTCATTAAAAATTCACCGAAAAACAATTGAAATGCCATTATCTAATATAATATTGTCTGCAGATTTACAGACAGAGGTGTTATATGATTTTGTAGTGCTTACAAATGAAGCGAGAGACTAGTGAATTGGAATGGACTAAACTGGAGGAGACTACAACCTCAACCTACCTCAACTAAATTAGAAAAGAGCTCAAAGATGTGAAAATCTAATGCTTAAGTTGGAACTGTAAATAGGAATGAACAACTTCATAACACTAAGAACTATGTAGGAACATAGAAATAAAAATACAAAACTTAAAATACAGCTGTCTCTATCTTTAAAATGTTTGAAAACAGTGGCCAACCCAGAAAAAAGTGATTCTTTGGCTCCACCCATTAAGGTTTAATTCAACCAGTGAAGTTGTTTTCACCCCCAGAGAAGCCCTGCCTCTGGGAAATGTATGTAGAACTAAACCTCCAATCTGTTTTATTTTCAGTTGTGTTCAAATGGATTTTACCCAGCTGGAAAATATCAGTCATTGTGTTTTGTAGTGGAAAATGAGCATGTGCTCCTCCTTCCATCCCATCCAGGAGATCCTCTCTGCCTGCTGGTCCTTTGAGGCAGAAGACAGGCCTTCCTTCACACAGCTCGCCGACATGCTGGAGAAGCTTCCCAAGCTGAACCGGAGGCTCTCGCACCCCGGACACTTCTGGAAGTCAACTGAGTACGTATCATAGAAGATTAGGAACTGCTTTTCATGATCGAGGTCATGCCTGTTGCAGCATGTAGACTCCAATTTTCCTAGCCTCAAATATCTTTCAAACCACCATTTGAAAAGGGAGTCTAGATCATTGTGGGGTATTTTTTTTGTTTATTGTGTGTTTGTTCTTTTATAGATGATAAATAAAATTAAAATGTCTGCCAAAAATCTAGATGTTTTATAGAGTGAAAGTGTCTCTCTTTTGTCCACAAAAAGAGACAGGAACCAACACAGCCCTGTCAATAAAGTGGGAAATGTTATAAATAGGATGCTGTAAAGAAATGTAACATAGTGTAAAGTTGGTAATAGTGTTCTGTCCTGCTGAGAATGAATTAATATAAATGACCAAATGTGATTGCTAATTTTGTAGAGGAATGTTGCAAGGATTTTAGGAAGACTCATATTTTGCCGTACGCAAGATGTGAAGTTTTAGTTGGTTTTCCCCACACCTCACTTTTTCCTTTTCCACTGTTTTTTTGTGAATGCTTCCCACACTCTGCCTTAACCATTTCTCCTCTGTTTCTGGGTGTCACCTCCTCTTTGTCTCTCCTCACTTGATGATTTCCTTCCTCTGGATGCTGACTGGCCTCCCTCCACCTATTCCTGTTGCGTCTGATCTCCATGGTTTCCCTGGAATCCTGCAACTTGACCTCTTCCCTTGCCTTTGTTTATCAACTGTTTTCCAATCTCTGCTGTGTGCACTGGCATTTTCGGGCATGTTGCACTTCTTCCACTTGCGTGTCTTCCATTCGCCTCCCCTCCTGTCCATGTGAAGGCCATGGGATCATCACTGCTTGAGAGATCACTGCTGTCAGGGCCTGCACTCTCACTGCCCCTACATGTACAAATACAGCAGCTGATAGCGTTGTGTTGCAGAAGTTGGTCTGTGTAACATTTAACACCAATAAATCAACACCACTTTAATATTTAGACGGTATAAGTACTGTAAACAAACAAGACCTTTGGCCTCTACACTGTATTTTACACTGTGTGCCACCAGATCAGATTTGGCAGGAAATCTGATGGTTTGCTTGGCACAAAACAGGAACTGCTTTAACTTTGCAAGCAATCCACAGTTTTGTTGCTGTTTGATAGATCGTTTTACATGGCAGCTATTGTTAAATGAAATAGCAGGGTAAACAAGTGTTACTAATGACAATTAGTAATTAAGGTTCTATTCCATTTAAATGTGCAATAGCCTTTCCATGGAACCAGCATGACCAATACCAAGACCCTGGCTTTGTTAGACCTAAATGGAGCTGATCAGTAGTAACACCTGTATTTACCCTGCTACTCATGTCAAAATGGCTGCTGTGAAAAAGGTCTTTCCTAACACAGTTTCAGCTCGCCAGGTCTGGTCAGAGCACATATACACCTCAGAAGCTGACATCGACTACAAGCCTTTGCCCAAACATGGAATTCCAGATCCAATGCGTCAGTCTCCATGGGAAAAATACATTGGGTTTTCACATAATCACGTAATCTGTGTCACAGTCTGTGATTTAAGCTAGCATTTAAAACATCTCTCTCTTAGCTAACAATGTGGCACAGATGACATATGTAGTTAGGTGTTCTGTGAGCGGCTTTTGCTGAGCTATAAAAAAAAGCTGGTTAGCTAGCCACCATGTCCATTTCTTTGTCCAATCTGTTTTGTTTGTTCAAGGATGACAACAAAAGTATTAAGTGGAGAAGAATCACTACAACTTGTATACAACATGTCATCACAAACACTTAGCAGTTAGCTGTTTGTTTTTTAGAATTACAGTGATCATGTTCAGGTTGTAAAAAAAAAATTGCAAATATCTAAATATAAATTATTTGTAAAGAATTGTGGAATTCCCACTAATTTCTCCCACTGACATTCTTTCATACGGAAGTTTATCAGCATCAGTTCAGAGGCCTACTTTTTCATGGCGGTCATTTTGTTCATTCATGAAATTGCAGGGTAAACACAGGTGTTACTAATGACAATATTTGTTCATGCCGGCTCAGTGGAAAGACTCTGGTACACTTAAATGGAACTGAAGCTTAATCAGTATCACTGGTAATACCTGTGTTTACCCTGCTATTTCATGTCAAAATGGCTGCTATGAAAAGGGTCTGACAAGGCTGTTGACAACTCTCATTGCTCTTCGGGCTCTCTAAAATATGACGGGGAGGGTGAGGGAGGAAAAGTAGCAACATCCTCTTCATGACAGAACTCAGCAGTGTTTATGGAAAATTAAATTTCAGTACCATTTTGCCATAATCAGTCAGCACAGCAAAGAGGAGTTTGTTTCAGAGCAAACAGTTCAACATTAAATTCAACATAACAGAACACGTTCCCAAATGCACCAACACAGTGACATGAAATCCTACATGTAGCTACTTCAGCTACAAGCTCAAGTGTCCTTTATACTGATTTAGAGTTAATCTTGTGTATTTTGTCACTGGTGCAGTTTGACAACAGGGCCAGTAGAGGCCATTAGCTCATAATATATGCTAATAATCTTTTTTTTTTTTTTTTACCATTTTTTGATTTAGATCAGTTAAAACATCATGAGACACTAAAACATTTTCATGCATATTGTCCAAATGTCTAATTAGAAGCAATTCATATAAGGGCTTCCCATAGACAACGAATATGGGTTGGAATAATATGTAATAAATCAAACTGCCTAACATCCATCACATTAGAGGTGGGTGACACTAACTTGAGCACAGCTTGTTTTTTTGTAGAAGGCCTATATAGACCGTATTCACATGGCGGACATTTTCCTGTGACGTCACGCTCAGGATTGCAAGCTCAAATGCTCACATCGTGTCGTACTGCTGCGTCCCAGGTTACAACATAGGGAATCTGACAAAGTGATGTCATTTCACCGCTTCCCGATTGATTAACAACTGATAAGACAATGGAGAGTGAATACGGATATCAGGCCATATTTCAAACGTTTGAGCCTCCCACCCTGAGTGTGATGACAGATGGAGATGGCTGTCATATGAATACAGTCTATATTGGCCCCATATATCATCAAACTAACATAACTGTTTAAAATGTGTGTTATGGAAAACATTGTTGATCATTCACGCCATCTTCACGTTTGCATATCCGGCCTCACTTGCTTGCATTTATGTATGCACTGTTTTCCCCCACTCACCTTCTAACCACTGACTCTTTCTCTCTCTGTCTGTGTGTGTGCTGTCTGTCATTGTAACTCTGTCACTTTTTACACCACAGGCTGTAAACTGTTGAGTCAAACATTTGCAAGCCTCCAAAGCCTTAAAATGTGCTGCAATAATACTTGAACTGCTGTAGGGTGAAGCGGCCCACTAATATGAGGCAAGTCTCATGTCAGAGGCACTTTTGGCTTTGTGTTGCAATAACAGTGTGTGGAGGGGCTCCGTCAGGGTGTTGTCACTGGAACACATGTACTAAATGTCAGACTATTCTGTGGATACCAACCACACTGTGTTCAATCAATGGGTTCTGAAATTACAGTTGATTTATTTCTTATCTGGCGTACTATGGACGTAAAGGAAACTGAGCTGGAGGGATGATATGATATTGAATGCACCAATTGTGGCACTTCACTATGTTTTGTATAAAAATTATTTTTTTTAAAAGTGATGTGCCACAACTGACTGCGTTTTTCTGTGTACCCTTTATCTCAGAAAGCTTCATGCTCTTGTACAGGATGTGGCTACACACTGAGGGCGTGTGTGGTTCCTCAAACAGGAATTCAGTGCACGCTAAGTTCAGTGTGTCTGAATGTAACAGGCTTCACAAGCACAGACCCGACTTCATGTGAGTGTTAGTAACAGCCCAGTTAATAGAGTCTTGTGGGATGCAAATATGTATATACAGTGCAGTAGGTTTTATTTAATACACAGGAAGCCTGTTATGTTTGTTTGTACAAAGATTTTATACTATTTGCATTTTAAATAGGTACTTCAACCATATTTGTGTAAAGATGTTTATACACATTTTTCAGTGGAAATACTGTAAAATTGTACAGTGTACATTGTCATGGGTGAATTGATGTTATTTTCTCTGTTTGTTTTTTTTGTTTGTTTTTTTGGGGTGGGGGGTGGGGGGGCATGTAGAATGCTATTTTTGTACAGGGTGTGGCTACACTTTGTAAAGTTTTCCGGTGTGAACTGTGGATGACAATAAAACTGAACTTCAGTGTACTCTTTTTCTCACATTATTTTGCAACAGAATCTGTTTTGTGTGATTAGTGGTTGCATGCATACAAATTAATCACAGCAGGGTTGTCGTCATGATGATTTTAGTCGGATCCACTCAGTTCCAAGACTAGACTTTGAGTCCAGTCTTAACATAGACAAAAAAACAAACAAAAAAAACACAGTACATTTCTTTTCAGACGTAAAAATAATGATTATTGAGTTTCCAACTTATTTATACACAGCACTTACAGACCTTTTCATGCACAGGTGAAGCCACTTGATGTGTTTTATAGTGCTGGGAAAAACTTCAAGCAAATGATCCATTATTGATTTTTATAGATTGGGAAAAGGGCTGAGTAGTATGTGACACTTTTTAACCTTAAAATCACAGTCAAATGCGTTTTTATCATGTATTTAACAATTTTTTTAAAGGGATAGAAAATGAAAATAGTTTTTTTTCACTAAAACATTTTACTTTTATCATTGGTTGTAGAAAACATGAAGTATGAAATCCTTTCAATGCAGAGAAAGCACTTCAGATGACTGTCAGCTGCAACAAAATGGACCAATTTGGTGTTGCATCCCAGTCTTTTTATTCTTGCATCCAGGTCTTTTTATTCTAGTTCAGGTCTCAAAGGGCTTTGCCGGCTCACAGTTTATAGAAAACAAAAACGACACCGCTTGACCTGAACCTTCATCATTTGCAAGAAAAACCTCCCATGAAACCCCAAAGGAAGAAGGGAAAAAAGGGGGAAGGAAGGATCTTAGGAATGACCACAGAGAGAGGGAGGTCTCCTCAGGCTGGCCAGGATCACAATAGCCAGCTGTCCACTGTCGTGCCACTTTGAGGTAAGGCTGCCAGATGATGCTAATGTCTCGCAGCCTCAAACCAGGAGAACAAAAACCATTTACATTTCCACTGTCGTGCCCATTAACCTGCCCATCACATGCCACCTCAGTGTAAATGTCACACATCTTGTCCATGCATGCAAGCGGGAATAACAATAACAACACACAGTATACCGCAAATGACATAACCAGACTTGTAAGACCCCAATTTACTTCAAACAGCCAAACTGTAATTAGGTACACTAAGATATATTCAGTTGATGAACTTTCACTATTTTGCTGGCAAAATATATCAATGCCAAAGAACTCAGTGAATGAATCTGCCTCTCGCGACACAACCACGCTGTCTTGGGCGCTCTTTCCACTGATTTCAAGTTGGACATTGTCCTCTGTCCAGATAGTGAACACAGCCCTGATGTCCTTGTTTGACCATGACTGCTGCTTGTTCTCAATTATTCTTTTGTCTGCTATTTTTTTGCTACAAAAGCAAGCCACTCCACTGACATCTGTACTTATCAGCTGCACCGTCTCCCCACCTATGACCCTTAACTCCACCGCAGACCTTGGTTAGCCCTGTCTGACCCCATGGGTATTTGGTGGGCCGTTAGCCCCTGGAAACTGGCCCTGACAGCCCCACTGAGGAGCCGTCAAAGACTGGAAATGCAATTGACCTTGGCAGCACTAGCACGCCCAGTTGGGTGCCACTGCTTTAATATAACCACCAGGCTTTATGAACCTCAGTAACCGACCCCAGAGATCCACAGCGATCCAGCACGGTTCTCACATCTCTTTGGTGTCCATACCTCACATTCGGTGGACACACATCCTGGATCTCAACCCAACAAATTGGAGTCTTCTTCCACACCAAATCAACACATTGTCCTTTCTGAATCCCAGGCTGACACTGCAGGAACACAAGTGCCAACTTGAAACTAGAGTCCGCGACCTCTGCTTTCCTTCAGAGTAGAATCACAACTCCCTCTGTTATCTCAATAAACAACCTAAAAGCATCTATTCCCTCAAGCGTGGTCTGTACTGACTGATTAGCCACTCAGTACACAGATCCACGGGGAGCCATCATGACACTTTCTATAATGTATGGCTGTCTTTTACAGTGGTTTTAAATATTGTCTAGGTATCTAAGGCTACAGTTTGCAAAACCATATACCACAGGAATGTAGAGAATCCGGACCTGTATTTTAACCCTCACTTTTCAAACTCTCATTGCCCCAGTGACTGGGCTAAGGTGACTAAACTGTTAGTCATTATTTGACTAACTATGGAATTTTTAAGCGGTATCTTATCTGGTCTTGTGATTTCTCTCTGTATGCTAAGCCAGCAAGTTCCTTCTTGAGTGGCAAATTTTTTTGTCCTGTGACACTAATGCTGTGTATTGACTTCCCAGATTTAATAATAATGCTATATTAACTGTGTTTTTGTAGTAGATTGGGGAGAGGTAAAGACAACCTCACAGAACAGCCAGACTAGAAAGAAAAGAAATGAATTACAGCAACATTTCAGCCAATAAACTGGCCACTAAAGAGAAGGCACATGGCAGAGAAAGGCATCACACCACAGGGACTTCAGCTACAATGTGGGAGAGTTGATGTGCTTCATAATTGCACCCCAGATTCACTCAAAGGTTTTTTCCAGAAGCATGTTTGTTGCTTGGAAATCTCTCCAGTTGTATTCCTGGGAACATTTCCCCAAGCCGTCTACTGGAGGAGTGCCAGCTGCCTTCCAGTCTTCAAGAGCTGTCCTTTTTGCTACTAACATAACAAACATTAAAGGGACACTCTAACCATTTTGAAAGATTGAAGATACTGGCATCATGATAAGACACCCTAGACACCTTAAGGAATCCATTGCAAAGGGAGCTAAATATTGCTCCATCTTAGGCTGAATTTTGTCAAGGGAAAAACTGGCATGGCCATTTTCAAAGGGCTCCCTTAAACTCTGATCTCAAGATATGTGAATGAAAATGGGTTGCATGGGCACCCAATTTTTTTAAAAATCAAAAGCAATTAAAGTGGTTAACATGTTAACATTAAATTCATATCTGCTGTTTGATTTTGTTACTGTTCGATACACCACCTTCAGCATGACACTTATTTCTGTAGCACTGTAAATATTATAGCACAAACTAACACCAGTTCGCACCTTTTAGGATTAAAAACCATAGAAGAAGGGTTAAAACATGCCAGTGGTTTGATATAAGCAACACAGTGACAACTAATATACTTGATAATGGGTGAGTTGGATTCCAAGTAGGTGTTTGAATGATCAAGCACTGACAACAATCACTTGTATTGGCGGCACTCAGGTGGTGGGCCCCCTGATCAAATGCTACTCCGGGCCCCATCAAGGCTTGGGCCCGCCCTGCTTTCTGTCCCACAGGCTGTGCAGTCAGCCACAACTGGTGTTCATCAGTTCATTCAATTCAATTCAATTCAATTTTATTTATTTATACAGCCCAGAATCACAAATTACAAATTTGTCTCAAAGGGCTTTACAGAAATACAGAAATACAACATCCTCTGTCCTTAGACCCTCACAACGGATGAGGAACAACTCCCTAAAAAAACCCTTTAACAGGGAAAAAATAGGAAGAAACCTCAGGGGAGCAACAGAGGAGGGATCCCTCCCCAGGACGGACAGACGTGCAATAGATGTTGTAGACACAGAAAACAAACAACAAAAGATATATATGTATAATGATACTAAGATAAAAAAACGTAAAACAAAAACAGTTGGCGGATGACGGATGAGGATGCCAAGGGAAGCCAGATGTACTAGAGCAGCCAGGGACCTGAGCCACAGAACCTCCCAACACCACGGCGACCTGGGTCAATAAAAGACAGAGCACGCACTCGGACAAACACACATTGACCATTCACACACACTCACACAGAGACAAGGGTGGAACATTAATGATCTGCAGAAGACAGATAATATACTGAGAGAGCAATAATCTCGTCGGCAGGTGAGTGCTTGGGTTGCTTCATCGAGACAGAGAACCAGCCCACCGTACCACTAACTGTCAACCATAAGTTAGGCTGAAGAGATGAGTTTTAAGTCTAGATTTACAGTAAGTACCCTTTTTAAACCTTTACCTTAAGTTTTAACTT
>OMLB01028486.1:0-13993 GCA_900302555.1 Myripristis jacobus | reverse complement strand
GGGCGGTGTGTTTGTGTGGTGCTGGTGTTTTTGAAGCACTTGGCTAATCCTCAGAAGAAGATACTTTGAAGTTTTGAATCTTAGTCTGTTTTGATTGTGGCACACACGGCTTTTCCTGCACAATGTGACAGATACTTGAGATGAAAAATAACAGGTTGACATGAACATTTGAATGAATTCCCTCATCCAGTCCTCCCCTAGACCTTCTCCCCAGACAACATCCTTTCCAGAGAACTTTTCTTCATTAGATACGATCTGAGCTATTGTTGTCAGATGAGCGTCATGGGCTGCCACAAAGCTAATTGACCTGCCTGCAGATATCTGGCTTCCCTCTCGCGTGTATGACCTGACGAAGGCACGTCTGTACACGGCCACCTCATGCTGAACGCAGGCTTTGTTTTCGAGCCTCCATTGTGTGTGTATGTGTGTGTGTATGTGTGTGCGTGGCACATTCCTGCACAGCATAGCTGCAAAGTTGAGACAAGTCTGGGCTTATTGAGTGAACTTCTTATAGTCTGTGTTGGGGAAAAAATATGTGACCCACACATTGCCACTAGATTGGATTGCATTCTGTATATTTCTTTTTTTTTTTTCTTGTAAAACTAATGAAGGTAGTATACCCTCATTAGTCTTACCCTGGGCACCCTGGATAGTATATAAGCAGATAATCGATATTGTGATACAACTAGATATTGTCTGGGATTTTGGATATTGTAATATTGTAGTAGCGTGTTGTGTTGTGTGTTCCTGGTTTTAAAGGCTGCTTTACAGTAAAGGGATGCAATTTTCTGAACTCATCAGACTGTTAGGTTGTGTCTACCTGCTTGGTCATCATATCCACATTACTAATGATTGCTAATTAAAAGTTTCATTGTGTACATATGTTATGAAAGTATCAATATCATCACAACATCGATATCAATGTAGACGGTCATGATATTTGATTTTGTCCATATCGCCCACCTCTAACACTGATGTGTGTGTGTGTTTTGTGCACAGAGGGAGTCCTCGGGTGAAGGTGACCCCGGGTTATAAGGAGGAGCAATGTGCCCCAGCTCTCTCTCTAGAGATGAAGAAACCTGTGGATCTGGAGGCTCCCATCACCAGGTACAAACCGTCTCATTCTCTGAACCTATCATACTCAGACACACACACACACATACACACATACACACGGCCTCTCGGATGCATAAACACGCACATATGTGCTGAGAGTTGTGAATGTGCGTAAACAGTGACACACCAAAATGTACACTCGCTGTTTATGTTGAAACAAGTGTCTCCTGTGAACGACAAGGAAGCAGCAGGAAGTGTGTTTGTTGACCGCCTCCTGCTGCATAACTTCACCGCTTCATATGTTATTATGTGCATGGATTTCCTCTTCCTTTTCAAACCACTAATTTGAGGTTTGGTAAATGACATACAGGCAGTATACCTCACAATTAAGTCTTTGAGAATTTCACAACTAAAACAATAAAATCTGGGTGATTCTAGCATGCTGTGGGTTTGCTGATTCCACCGATACTCACCTCTACATTTTTTGAATTAAAAATGCTGTGCCTCGTTCGAACCTCATCACGCGCTTTACATCTGGTTTGTTTCGGTCTGACAGTCGGCCGGTGGAAGTTAATGGAATTTCTATTATTGTTTTGGCTGTGAGAAGTGGACCGCTCTTTGTGTTTGTTATCATGGTTTGCTTGAAGCAATGGCTGGAACCGTCCTTCCCTCCACTCAGGGAAAAGGCGGCCGTGGTGGTTAGAGATGGCTGAAGCACAAAGAACACAAAGTCCTCTGCCTCACACCAAGCATGTGGGGCTTTATTTATCCTGGGACTATCTGTTCAGAAAAAGTAGGTGACACCCTTTACATTAGCAGAAGTCCCACACCACATGTTCTTAACAAAAATACATACATCGAAGGTTCACTCAGTTACTGTTCGTATAAGAAAATCATTAGTTTGAAAGCAGTTTGTGATTGGGAAAAAGTGCAGGCTGAAATAAATAAGCCGTTGTGGAAAAATGATGGGGGATGTAGTTTTAACCCATCAAACATGGAAGTAAAACTTGAAATGCTGCATTTATATTTTTTGTTCGTCACACTGCTGTCAGAAGATTAGAGACTGATGGTTCACTGATTGATTGGTGGATTACCAAACGCTTTTGGCTCAAGTGTTCACCGCCGATTGGCCTCAGGCCCGCACACATTCTGCTGGGCTCTTGGCAGCGGCGATCGGCGATAGGACCTGTTTATTCAAAGAACACCAAGACATTTTTATATTTTAGGAATGTGAAATGCCAGGCCCTAAAGTTGTTTTTTAAGCTTATCCTTAAAAGTCTGATGTGAGACCATTTTAGCCTCAGACCGCTGCAAGAGGTTAACGTTCGGACTTGTTTTTCATCACCACTGTCATTTCACAGTCTTAATTAGACATCTGAATTTTTGTCTGTTGTATTTCACTGTAGGCTACTGAAAATAAAACTAGGATTGTGTTTCTCTCCTTTGCTTTCTTTAAAAAGTCCTGTTACCAGCTTAGGAAATAGTCCCTATTGATGTAGATTAGGGATGTTTGCAATGGTAACATGCTGTTTCTAGATGCTAATTTGCATAGTGAAGAAAAATAAAATTCAGATGTCAAGATATATATATGAAGGCCAAGGAACAACAGAGCACACTAGGGGAGTCAGTTCTTTGCACTTTTCTCTTTGTCTTTGCTCTTCATTTCGGTTTTTAATTGCATCTTTTTTGTGACCGAGCCTACATCCTCCAACTCGGCTCCCTTTATTTACCGAATGACAAGAGTTTGCGCACCCCACCAATTTTCCTCCCATCTTCTCCACCTTCGTTGCCTGTCATTTCCTCATATTGTGCTCCTTGTTTCTGTCTCTCTCTGTTTGTCACCGCGTGTCACGTCTCTCCCGCTGTCAGTTGATGAAGATTATTGGGTCGTCATTTGCATTGTAACGCTCTCCGCCGGTGCGGCACAGGCACAGCTTGGTCGTGCAGGAGATGAGTGGGTGACTCCCGCTGTTAAAAACGCTGAAAAGTGGCTGCTCTTCCTCCACAGCGACGCTCCAGTCTGCTTTATACAGCCGTCACTGTCCTTCGTCTCTCTCTGTTCTTCCTCCCTCTTCCTCCTCTTGTCGTAGCCATCATGCCATCTTTGGTCGCAGATCTCCCATGCAGCCTGCTCTGTGGGAGACAATGCACTGCTTTATGGCTCCTGGGCACACACACAGTTGTTTGTTCCCTCATGTATTCGAAGACATTGAGACTTGGCACTGGCAGCTACATGGTCTCATCACAGCTGGCCAGCAAAACTTTCAGGCGTCACTCAGGAGGCACAGCTGGATGATGACTACTCCTCTGTTTTCTGCCACTCTGGTTTTGTTTTCTTTCTCCTGCCCACCCGTCCTACCTGCCTTCCCTCTGTCCATTCTTTCTTTTACTACCTCTTCCTCCTCTTTTTGTCTCTCTTTTCTTTTTTTCTCTCTCAATGCTCCTTTCCCTGTCTCCCCTCCTGGTCCTTATCCTCCTCTCTCTCCGTCTCACCAGCCTGCAGTCCCTCCAGGAAGACCTGCTGGTGTGCACGGCAGACGGCTACCTCCACGTCCTGCACTGGGACGGTCTGGGTAGCAACGGACGCAGGGCCATCAGCCTCACTACCATCCCGTTCTCTCTGGACCTGCAGTCTGCTAGAGGTTGGCACATAGACAGGAGCAGACCCACACACACACACACACATTTACAGACACAGGAAGGCAGCAGGCTGATTCCAGCTCACAGCACAAAGAGAAACTGAGAGTCACTTGCTAATGGTAGAAGATTTATTCAGAATAGTTTCTTTATAAGCAAATAGCCTTGACATGCCAAAGGTTTTCTCCAGTGTTTGAATACACACACACACGCCTACACACACAGCTTCATGCAGATAAGGGTGTGAATCTCTGGCTGAACAGCAGTCAAACTCAGTTCATAAATCACTAAATTTGATTTATGAATAGTTTTTCTTCTTTGGAACATTTAAGTACAAGCTTGTGTTTGGATTTGAGGCAATGATTTGATTCGGTACTTTTAGTGAAAATTTTATATCATTACATAAAAATGTACAGTCATGTTAGACTATCATTTTTCTTGTGAAATATGAAAAACTCTGACAAAATAATGACTTATTGCTTGCATAACTATTGTTATGTTAGATCAACACTACATTAAGTTGTTTTTGAATTGTGAATGATCTGATTTAAAGCATCTCATACCGATTCAGGTCAAAGTCAGTTCATTCAATATATTTCTTTTAGCAGATTGATGCAGCTGAATCGTTTCACCCCTAATACACACGCAGCCACCTGAGCACACATGAAACACCTTTTTCTTACCTGTCAGACATCCACACAATGCCCAGAAAGCCTTTCATATCGCTCCATTTCCTCTTAACCTATGTGTGTGTGTGTGTGTGTGTGTGTGTGTGTGTGTAGGTGGTCCGTCCCTTGATCTGGAGGGGGTGTATATCAGGTGCATGGAGTACTGCGTGACTCTGGACGGTTTTGCTGTGGTGCTGAGTGACGGACGCCTGGGCTTCATCACGCCACTCAGCAACACCATTACTGCGGATGTAAGTGTGCTCACACACACACTCACTGCTGATGTGAGAACACGCCCAATCAGATGCGCACACAAACGCACAGCTAATACAAGGACAAACACAGGATGACAGTTGATGTGAGGATATATACACACACACACACACACACTCACAAACTAAAGTGAGGACAGTGGGTCACAGTCAACATTAAAGCTCAGTACTTTGAGTGCTACATGAAGGCGTTCCCTTTGTTTGAAAATGTATTTATGATCTGTGGAATCAGATAATGTCCTGGGATATTTAAATAGATCTGCGAACAAAAAGCATTCAGAAAAATTGTCAAAATGCACAATACAGTCCAGCCACATGTTGCAGCACTCAGCATAATGATAATCTACATCACACACACTGACTACAAATTTCATTGAATGTCGCAGTTAACATGGCTTTAAAATCACTAAAGAGTTTGGCAGAGCTTTGCAGTCTCTTTCATGTTTAAGGTGCACAATACCAGAAAGCGCTTTTGCCAAGGTCAGCCTTAATGCGCAGATGACTTTGACTCTTCCCAGTCCTGTGATCTCGTACGGTAATTATTCTAATTTAACAACAGTAGAGATGTTTTGTACGGTGGGAGCTTCAGGAGACGCGCAGTTCCCTTTTTATCTTGCATGAGGACATGTTTGACAGCGGCTGAATCCTTTTCCTGTAGTATCAAAGTGAAAAAAAACAGGGAATTGAAAAACAAAACCAAACCAAAAAAAACCCAACATTACATTGAGTCTTAAAAGGACAATCCAGGCGCTCATTTGGACCACTGGATGTCTTCCTCAGTGCTTATTCTGGTTTGTTGTTACCTTGAGAGTTGACTTTGCTGTAGTGTGGCCATCCATTAAGTCAAATTTGGTGCACAGCTCAGTCATGTGCTGAAGCCTGGGTATTAATACAAGAGCAGCCTAGACGAAGCGCCCGGTCTGACTGCCGTCCCATCTGGAAGCTGCTGACCCTCTGCAGGGGGGACAAAGATGGCCTTCACTCATGTGAAGACAAGGGATCACACGCCGCCCAACTCTGTCACTGCAAGTTCACAGTAAATTAAATAAATTATGTCCCCTGTTGTGTCTTCCTTCGTGGCACAGAGGACACACAGTACATTTGCATCACAGAAGGGGATTTTTTCACAAATGTATTTGAGTGGTTAGAGGATGACAGGGATTAAGATTTCTTTTTTTAGGATTTCTTTTACTTCCTATGTAAATGTATTCTTACTGGGATTGATGCAGGTCTGTTGCTACGTGAGATTTATTACCACAAACTGCGTAAAACTGAATAGCAACTTATTAAAAGTGGAGCAAATGGAGTGTGAATGGGCTTTATTGTGAGACATTCTCTCTCCCACTTGATTCTGTTGTTCTTGGTTGTTGAGCTAAACTCCCATCGGCTCTGGCCGGTGTCACCCTCTGACGTCAGTCTTGGACCATTTCGCAGAACATCAGTCTGATCAGACTGAATCCAGTGAAATCTAACAGCCCCAAACCTTTCAGACTACAAGATCATCTGTGCCCCCTTTTTATTTCCGTTTTTCATGGTGTTGCAGTATACAAGAGTATTTAGAAATCCCGGAGATATGATTTTTAGTACTGTCAGAAATGCAGATGCAGAGACACTGTATTGAGGTGATGTGTTGTCGTGCACAGCTCACACCACCAGACGTCACTCCCACTCTGAGTGGTGCAGATAAAGTTACAGGCCTCTGCAAAAAGGAGGATGCCTCTGCTCCGGTTTGGAAGCATTTCGGGTTTCTTCTCCATGATACAGGTGTATCCTGAATCTATGGAAGAATGGCGCACACAGCATTGAGGGCTAGACAGTGTCATACGTGCTAGAAAGACTTCTATCACCAGCAACTTTCACGTTTTTTGCTTGGTTGTTTGTTTGTTTGTTTTTAACATACATATCATTATACACCATATATCCCAGTGAAATGTCAGGAAGGTGTGAAAAAACAGATCCTGCCTGAGCCTAGTTATTCACTGTGGATGCTGTTTGGTTGGCTGGTGCCCAGTGGGGTTCAAAAGCTGTGCCTGTGTCTTGAATTTGATTAACTATAATCAAGGCTTCAAAGAGTCTTTAATCCTTCAGGTCAGTTTTATAGATTTTAAAAGGTCTTAAAAATGTTGCCGTTTCAGCAGAGTCATTCACAACACAGTTCTGATGGCTCACCATTTTTTTCATGGTTACTTCAGTGGTGGCAGTGGTCTTGCATTTCATTAAAAAACTCTTGCAAAATCTAAGGTCTACTTTTTTTTTTTTTTTTAAATGAAAAGACAACCTAAAATAGGAACAGCTGATTTTCGCTCCGGGCTGAGAAGCTCATCTCAGAGAGAGGGAGAGGAAAGCCCACTCACTCAGGCCTGACACACCTGACAGAAATTCAAAATGTTGTCCCTTTTTTGCACAACAAAAGTGTGTTAGGACTGAGCAACTGAGTGTGCCGGCTTTTCTCTCTCTCTCTCTCAAAACAAAAATGCAAACAAGACGTCTGGCGATAATATGGATGCTAAGCCGCGTGAGACTTGGATCAGGATAATCCTCTCCTGTAGATTTTCTTACATTTAGGCTTATTAGTGCACAGTCAAGTTCTGCTGGAAACATTTAAAGGCCACCGGCTTTCTTGTCAACTGTGGTAGTTAAAACATTTAAAATACCTGCTACTGGTTACTGATTAGCCACATCATGAGCACATTGTAATTCCTAAAGGTTTCTGATAATGTGTGTGTGTGTGTGTGTGTGTGCGTGTGTGTTTTGCAGCAGCTACAGGGCGTCTGGGCAGCAGATGTGACTGATGGCACCTGTGTGGCCGTCAACAACAAATACAGGCTGATGGCCTTTGGCTGTGCCAGGTACGTGTGTGTGTTTGTGGTTTGTGTGTGTGTGTGTGTGTGTGTGCAACTTTCTGCTCGTGTCTCCTATAGCTTTACAATACGCTGTCGGGAAGCCAACTTGTGTGTTTGTCTGCATTGGTGTGCGAGAGAGATTGATTGCTGCTCATGCGGTGTGTGTCCAGTGTGAGAATCTGTCAGTCTGTGTTTACCCAGAGTACCTAGTGTGTGCTTGTCAAAAACCCCTCATGGATTGTGCAATCTGCCAGTTTGGCAGCAATTTTTCGAACTTTCTCGCTCCTTGCTCTCCCTCTCAATTTTTCATCTGCATGATTCACTTTTGTTCATGTACCTTTCTGTAACAAACACACACACTCACAGCACCGCAGTTTGCCCTGTTATCACTTGTTGTGTTATAAATATTCTTATGCAGGAAGCTGTGTGAAGGTAAGGCAACACCTACAATCCAGTTTATTTGTACAGAAATCAAGCGGAAAGCTGACTAGTCAAAAAGATTTCTCTGTATGTGTTTGTGGAGTATCTCTCTCATATGAAAATAAACCTCTGATTGTGGTGATTTTATATCAGAAAGAGCAAGATATTAATATGATAGTTGGCAGTAATTGATGTAAATGGGAAAACCCGGCAGTCGATCATATAATCACACACAGATACACAGTGCAGACAGTGATCTGAGCCTCGTGCAGTGGTGTTGTTGGTATGGGGCTATGAAACGTGTGTGCATGTGAGTGTGCAGGCAGTTTGCTATGCAGACGTGCAGGGAGAAAACACACCTAGAAACACAGACTGTAACCTTGGGCCATAGTGATCTGCACAAAGGCTGTGTTTCACTTCTGTTGTGCTTTTTCCGATGTTTTTTTTTTGCCTCATATTGCTGCAGTAAAAAGGTCATGACAGTCTGTGTGTGTTTGTATTTTTCCAGTGGCTCAGTGCTGGTGTACATGATCGACACCACAACAGGATCCATGCAGCTCTCCCACAAACTGGAGCTCACTCCGAAACACTACCCAGGTATTTACTATAGCGCTGCTTCCTGCCGCTCTCCCTCTTTGTCTCCGCCTCCATCTGTCTGTCTTTCTTCTTTAACATCTAAATGTCACACACACACACTCATACGCACACACACACACACACACACTCCCCTCAGTGTAGTTTGCACATCTTAAAGTGTTGCCGTTCTCTCTCTTGTGTTTGTTTCCATTCAGTTCACCTCCTCACAAGTCAGTCGCCTGGAGTCAGGTCTGATACTGGAGCTCCCCCTAGTGGGTGATATAAAATCCTGAGCCAACAGCGTCCAAACACACTCACATTTTGTTCTGTTGTCTGGAGAGTGAAGCTCTTAGTGTTCACATCCCTTGGAGAATCTGGCATTAGTAGTTATGGACTCACTGGGTTCACATCAAAGTGAAACAAACAGAGGAAGATTATTTATTAGACATTCAGCAGGTGGTGTCCTTCAGAATATAGTTTATAATCGATACACGTTTAAACAGGACAGAACTCTATTAGTTGCTTTCTTACATTCAAAAACAAAATCATTTGGAGGTAAATTATAAACAAATGGCAATAACATATCTATTATAAGCCCATCTAGTTGCGCAGTACATGAATTACACTGAGTAACACTACTCAATTCTTCTTGACTTTTTCCAGAATCAACATATTTCCAACACATTTTCATAATTATTCCGGTCATCTTGCATTCAGTTCAGTGGAAACCCTTTGGCTTATTTATGCACAGATGAACCTTGCCTAACATTTCACCCAAAACGTCCTCGGAGGTAAATTAATTGTTTTCTCCGCTAGCGTACACGAACAGGGAAGTCACACATCCACTGTCGCTTTTTCAACACCTTTGCTCACTTCCTGTTCTACAGTGCAGCAAAAAGAAAAGTGATTCTGAGTGTACTACAGTTTGCTTTCTTGGTTTCACATGTCATACGTTTGGATTCTGTTGTTTGAAAGCACGATGCCAGTGCTCGGCTTATTGGGACATTTAGATGAATTGACTCTTCATATGGTTTGGTTGGACAAAATAACCATCCACATAATAGAACAGACCTGTGTGTGAACAGTTACAGTGCGTCACCGTCATCACATGGAGCTCTGTGATGAAGAATCAAAATTTGACATGAGGCACTGTGGTGCATCACAATAAATAAGTCCATTATTAACTCCATCACCTGCCTTGTTTTTCATTTTTCTGTCCAGACATCTACAACAAGACAGGCCCGGTCAAGCTCATCTGCTGGTCACCTGACTACAGCGTTGCCATGGTTACGTGGGAGTGTGGTGGCCTGTCACTGTGGAGTGTCTTCGGAGCTCATCTTATCTGCACTCTGGGAGAGGACTTTGCGTGGGTGGACACACACACACACCCACACACCCCCACACACACACCCACACACATACATTACACCTCATTTCATGCAAACTTATAACAACCTTCCTGTTTCTTCTTTCAGGTATCGTTCTGATGGTACCAAGAAGGACCCCATTAAAATCAGCTCCATGGTGAGCGTGCTGCTTAAAGCCGCACAGTTTTGTGTTTTATGCTCTGTAGCATTTTCTCTCTCATGTGCATACTATTTGTAATTAGGAAAAAAGCCTGATGTGCAGCATTTTTATCAATGTTACACAGAGTTAAAACAATGGTCAAAGCCAATTGGTTGGAAGAGTTTTTAGACTTAATAGGGATGGAAAAAGCTACCACCATTGTGGGATACAGTCAGGTCATATTTGAGCTCCATAGTGGATTATGTGCAATGGTGTATAATCTAATGAGCTACAACATGAAGATTTTGAAGGATCTTTTGTTTAAAACAGCCACACTAAGTACTTATTGATGCCCTCCTCCCCACTCTATATATTTAAGGAGGAACTTTTGAAAAAAGCAGTTTGATAGCTTGGAGGGAGGGGCCTTTTTAACCAACATTAACTTTTTTCCATTCAGTCAATTTCTGAAACAGTTTTGGTTTATACTTCCAAAATCGATTTACATGAAAAGGCACTTCAGTCAGCGAGGAGATATTTATTATGTCTGCTGTTTTATACCAAAACAAATTAGAAAACAATGCATTTTGAAATAATAGACCTTAGGTGAATTGATCTCCATCCCTGTTGTCATCAAGCTGAGTGCTGACAGAACAGGAATCTTAATGTAGATAAGATTTTTTGTTTTTTTTTTTGTTTTTGTTTTTACTTTCTCTTGGTACTAATCCAGTCAGTGTTGGGAAATTTGCCTCAGTCATTCTGCATTAGCAGTCACATAGGCTTGATAAAAACAGTGCTTTTAAATATAAACCCGTCATGTTGACCATCACACACATAAAGATATCAGGACATCAGCTATCCAACCCTGACATCCTTGATAACAAAAATATCTGCTGAAAATCAAACGCGACATATTTTTAAGCTTCAGTACTTTGCACATTTTTTTCCCTTAAGGAACAATGCTAGCCTGTTACATATTAAATGCATTTGAACATGTAACCATGGTATCTATATTGAAACTCATGTGTTGCTGCCTTTGCAGAGCTGGGGAGCAGAGGGCTACCATCTGTGGGTGATCCCCACCAAACCGGAGAGGAGGAGACAGGAGGAGCCGCAGGAGCAGGAGGAAGGGATGGAGACGCCTCCTCGCTCCTCACTGCAGGCTGGCATTCTGCAGTTTCACTTCATCAAGAGCGCCCTCACTGTTAACCCGTGCACGGTGAGAGGCATGATGTGTGAATGATGTGGGGCGTCATCGGGGCAGGGCACAGAGCACACCCTCCAGACTGGATGGAGGTTTCTGCGTCCACAGAGCAGACTAAAGTTATTATTGTTGTTCAGTCTCTTAAAATGTTACATTGCAGGTTGTGGAAAGCTGCGTTTTCAATCGAAGCAGCTTGCTAAACCTTTTAATTCCACTGTCAGCAGTTGGTGGTCCACTAATTGAATGAACTCCTCCTTTAGAGGTTTTGATATCTCTGACTATAGCATTGGTCCCTAAGTGCAGAGTAATGAAATGAGTTTTTGTGTGGTCAGATATATAGAAGATTTTTTTTTTCTAGATGTTACAGACTGTTGGACCGGGGACACAACCTCTGTGCAAGCCTTTTTGACTCCAGCCTTCAGTTCACCTTGTCCTCTCCACGTCTGATTCATGCAGATTCAGTCATGGTTAGAGCTTGTTCTCCAGTCATAAAGCCAGTGGTGGCTGTGGTTTCTGCGTGTTGGCAAAGAAAGCGTCTGATAGTGAACGATGTGGTGTTGTAGGCCGTGTCCCATGTGAGAGCAGAGATGTTTTATTATCTATGAGGCTTTGTGCCAAGCTTATACCAGCTGGCTCAGATGGATTAACTGGTACTGGATCAGTTTCTCCTTAGTTTCGGGAACATTATTGAATCATTCACCTCATGCTTTATGTTGTGCCAGGCTGTGCTGACTCATCGATGGGAGACACTGGTTATGTGTGGTGAAGTGTTCAGATACATCCAAGAAAACAAACTTCAGGCACTGAGGCATGGGGGAGGAGCAGCACTCGTGGGTCAATTTTTAAAAGCCTTTTTCCTCTCATGGCTAGTTGGTATAACAAGAAATAAAAAAAAGAGATACTGAAAGTGTGTCATAAATTTGGCCGTGCAGTGAATATCTGGGTTTCAAGCCAAGTACTGCTGTGTTACAGTCTGGCAGTCTGGGCATTTTGAAGATATACAGTTGCTCAGAAAATTTAAATTCTGCAACTCTAACCCTTACCCTGACCCTAATTTCTGCAAACTAATTTCTGTTAGCAGGAAGGAACCACTTTTCATGGTTTAAGCAATGCATCAAGAAAAGCTGAACGTGGGGAAGCAGAGCAAAGTAGAGAGCAAAAGTGTCTCTAAAATACCATAAAATGATCTTTAGGGGTGCAAAAAATACCATTGGAAAAAAATAATAATGGTGCTGCCAGCAAGAAAGCATCATGTCACTAGCATGTGCCATTTCAAAGAAAACTGAGGTTAAATGTTGGTGTTAGAGGAAACAGATAAACTCAATATGACCACTTGTTTACACTCACAGATGCACATGTGATGCACACACACACGTACACACCAAGTATAACACATTTGTCCTGTCTGCTTCTCTCCCCTTTAAACAGAGTAACCAGGAGCAGGTGCTACTCCATGGTGAAGACCGGCTCTACCTGACCTGTGGTGACCCCACGCAGGTCCACAGCACCTCTGATACACACGTCACACACCCTCACACACACATCCACCCACGGGACAGCAGCCCGCTGCACCATCCCCCCAGCCCCAACTCCTCTCTCTCTCAGGGACTCAGCACTTTACTGGGACACAAGCACTGGCACGTGGTCCAGGTAAGGACCCGCAGCTTTCAGTATGAATACACATATGGTTTATGCAACACCAGTTCAAAAGCTCATCGATAGAGCTCGTACAGTAGTATCATTAGTAGCATTAGTAGAGTCCGCACAGTAAGGCACAAGCACCTTTTGACTTTAGCCTGGACTTTGGGACTGCCAGCCTTGCAGGAATGTAAAGAGCAGGCCGGCTTTTATAGGCAGCGAGAAGGTCAGAGAGCCAGCTAAGAGCCCGACCAGTCTGAGATTTAAAAGTAATCAATAAAACTTTAAAATCTACTCTAGACCACCCACAGTTAGCCAGCGGCAGGATGCAAGTGTTGGCGTAATGTGCTCATGTTTTTTAGAGAGGGTGTCCAGCTGTGTGAACTCGATGGTGTGAAAAAACAAGCCGAAAACCTTCCTTAGATTAAAGAGAAAGTAAAAACAGTGGGAACAGAAACACTTTAAGGCGCTAACAGTTGTAAATAAGCAGTAAATGTCGTCGCATCAGCAGGCTGTTCACTTGATTCAACAAGTGAAGTGTCTGTGCCTGTGAGGTTCACAGGGAAGAGGCTGTATTCATTTGTAAAATCTTCTCATGGCGTTTCTTTCTTTTCCTCTAGATTCACAGCACATACCTAGAGAGCAACTGGCCTATACGGGTAAGTGTGTGTGTGTATATGTGTTACACTTTTCAGACAGTATTTTAAAATACTATATTACCAAATGCGTGGAATTTTTGCTTTGTTTGTACATCACATAAAGCAAGTTTCAGAAATCCCATCAGTGACAGAGAACGTCCTTCCTGTGATGACTCTCCCTCTGAAACGGTCTGGCCCTCAGTGGGTCGTTGTGTGTAGAAAACACCAGGCACTACTCACATGTTTACAGCTCTCGCTTTGCCCGGGTCCTGTGTGTACACAGACTGTAAATGCTGCTGTGTGCAAGTTTGCAGAGCAGTTACAATGTGTTTACAAAGTAAACCAATTCCCCGTGACCACAAGTGTGTGTATACAAACAGGATTACCTGTACAGCAGGTGTGAGAGAAGTGTTAGCGTCAAGGACAAAACAGATTTTGTCAATATGAATATTCCAGGACTTGACAACCAACCATGTTTTGTTATTGTGTGTGTGTGTGTGTGTGTGTGTGTGTGTGTGTGTGTGTGTGTGTGTGGGTG
>OMLB01028484.1:45744-57014 GCA_900302555.1 Myripristis jacobus | reverse complement strand
ACCTACACACTATGCTATCGTCACCCTACACTGACGTCACAGCGGCAGAGTCAAAAGAATGATTTGCTATGAAGCCTCCACAGTGACAATAGGAAGCAACGAGGGGGGGCTTATCAGAGTCCTCACACACACACTACACACAGACAAAAGGTAGAACACACACACAAACACACAAAGCAGGTGGGCAGACCCTTAAATTAAATGTTACCCTAACTTCCACTCAAGGATGTACAGTGGTTTGCAACTTGCTTGCGTCACTCAAATATAATTTCTGGTTCGGGAAAACACGTTTTTATTCAAGCATACCGAACAACTTCAACTGAATTGACCATTCTGAGGAAAAGTGTCAACTTCAGTGTCCGCTTCTGCAAGTCTTTATATTCAGTAAATGTAATTTTCTTTTGTCCTGAAAATGTCTTGATATTATGTCTGCATACTTACAGATTACATCTTACATTCTAATGAGGCGCTCTTTATCCCTGTTTGTATTATAATGAAGACAGAAATCACCATTTACTGCATGGTTTATAAATCAATAAAGTTTATAAATCAAAAATCACAATTGGGTAGTTGGTTTGGAAGGGAATCTAGAATGAGGGGATGACCTAATTAGCAATGTGTACTGCTCTTTCGTTCTCTTTAGCTGAATTATCCCCTGGACAAACAACCTTTCTGCTTTAAAGAGCGACTGCTGAGAAGCACAGTCAATGGCTATAGGAGATTCACACAAAGGCAACCATAATGTACCATAAACATGATGATCCGCTCAGATAAGCCTGGTAAGCCTCTGAGCATATGCAATGGACAAAGGTACACACACCCAGTACGCACGCATGCAAGACCATTGATCCATTTGTTTGTGAAATCCCAATATTTCTAAAGAATATAAAGAATATATCTCTACATGTGAGTACACACGACTCTCTACCAGGACTCGTCATCCATAGCTCCCACCTGCTGTTTTGTGAAATCAAGAGTTGAATACCTTTCTGACATTAGTTCAAAACCAAAGTTCCAGGCTTTTTTAATATGTGTTTTCACCAAGTTCTCATTCTGGGCTTGTTTCAGTAAACACTGAACTTGGTCACATGCTGCATTTTGCGGACTGTCAGATGCTTGCTGTCAGGGCTTGGGTAATCATGATATGTCGATATGTTGATTTTGGGGATATTATGACATATTATTCTGCATTAACTAATGGAAACAAGCACATTTTCATTTAAAAAACGTTTCATTTGACATTACACCTAACATTGCCATTTGGCTGAATTGGAATGAAGGTTAATTCAATAATTTAATATATGATTTAGCATACATAAATAAAATTGTCATATATGTATCAATATCAATGCGGAAAAACTTTGAGGAAAATTGATTTTTAAAAGTAGCTTCCAATTCTACTTAGTGGCATAGTATTTATTAGCAATTTAATCTCTATGAAGTCAGTAGTGGCCACACAAGGCATGAATGATGTTCTTATTTAACCAGGATGAGAGAGAGAAACTTTGGGGTCAATCCAATTACAACCTTTCATTACACTGTCTTTCACTTTTGGTCAGTTTTGGTGGGATCTGTATTTTATAAAAGCAACTCAGCACTTCAATTTGTCTCTGTGATTGGCTAACAATAAGGCTAGGGCAGTGCAACACAGTAAAAAAAAAAAAAAAATCATTGTGATTATTCTGACAGATATTGCGATTGTGATAATATTTGCGATTTTACTAGGAGTCCATCATAATTTTCATTTTCACAGTGAAACTGTGATTTATCTAATTTAGAATGGTACATTGTCACTTTTAACTTTTATCAACAAATTTCAGCTGCTGAGATTTGGATATTGAACTTATCCATATTTCAGTTTCAATGTGATTTCAATTAACTGTGCAGTCATAAATGAGTCAGGCTTTCTCTGCACTTCCTGAGTATAGTGACTGTGGTAACCTGGTCTACTATTATTTATGTTTTCATACTTGTGCTACAATATACAACATACAAATATCAAGTGCTGCTTTCTAGCCTGCAGTGGAAATGGTAGAGCAAATTTCATCCTTTCAGGGCATCAGAGATGGAAGTGCACCGACACCAACACAGAGAGAGAGGCAGGGGGCAGCAGCACCTAAAACTGATTAGCCTGGAGCAGGATGAGCAACTTTATGTAATAAGGAGGCTCAAGCAGAAGAGGGCAGAAGAGGCAAATGAACCAGGGCCCGAATCAGGATGGGAACTTAATATGTGAATGTGAAATGCTGGTGAATTTGGCTGTAGCTGGGAAGTGTCTCTACTCTGACAGCCACCTTGGGAAACAGGATTCATGTCAGCGAATTAATCTAATGAAGAAGAATTTTAGGCCTTCACCAAACAATATAATGTTTTATAACATCACATTTTCAAGTAATAAGGTCTTGATTTTTCAGTGACAGTGTGAGAGTGACACAGGTTGACTGCATAGTTGTTGTCCACTCACAGACCTGAAGCAGCTCGACAGCAGCTGTTCAAATACATCTAGAAGTCTTTAATTAACTCTGATGGGTGTGCACTGATGTAAACACTGGCACAGGCACTGCCAATTGTCACATACTTACATAATAAAACAAGTTTGTATGAAATATGTTATGTGAAATTTTAATGAGATGATGGGGTCAAGGTGGTATTCAATAGGGAAACATCAACTGTGGTAAAAAAAAAAAAAATAATAATAATAATAATAATAATAATAACTAAATAAATAAATAACTGAAATAAATGAATAAAAATAATGATGATAGATAGATAGATAGATAGATAGATAGA
The DNA here is from genome assembly GCA_900302555.1 of Myripristis jacobus. Classification (NCBI taxonomy): domain Eukaryota; kingdom Metazoa; phylum Chordata; class Actinopteri; order Holocentriformes; family Holocentridae; genus Myripristis; species Myripristis jacobus. The sequence goes on along the minus strand of OMLB01028484.1, from coordinate 54,224 downwards.
TAGATAGATAGACAGACACACAGATAGATGAATACATACATACATAAATCTAATGTATTTTAATATCAAATAGTATATGGGTGCAAACATTCTTCTTATATTTCCTTTAAGTTCTGTGTGGGCTTGATTTGAGAATAAATGCAAGCTGTGTGAAGCTATGCCTGCCATACCAGACATATTATGACCATCAATATTAATGTATATCTCTGGACAAAGTCCTGGTAATGAAGGATTATTTCCAGCCATAATTTAACCACCTGATTCAAATTTCTAAGCTTTACTGAATATGAATTCTTGTTTTAAAAAAAAACAGGAGCATGATGTCCACTAATGAGTACAATCACAATGAGGGTCAGTGTGTGAATTTGTGTTGGTGGTAGGAAACAATTCATATTGACTTCATAATGTTTGCAAAAATGTATTCGATGCAAAGCAAACTTTTTTCCCCCGACAGCACCATGAATTGCAGATTAACTCACATTTGTGCTGCGTGACACATGTTATGAAATTTGACAGCATGTGATTATTGCTGCAACATGGAGAAGAAAGGGGCTATTGGGTTTCAGTCAATTAACACAACGTGCAGTGAAAAGATTCATGGAGGCATTGTTGGCACTGGCCCTCTTAAAGTCATACCAGCTCAGTTCCTTGTGCAGCCAAGTACTCACGCAGGCGAGGTTAATAACCACCTCATTACCACCTCAATTATACTGCAGGCAATTCTTATGTCACATTAAGCCAGGTTTTAAAAAAAGAGCATGGACAGCAATGACAGATTAGGATGCAAACTAAATTTAGTCACCTATGGAATAACTTTTATAGGCCCAGTATGTATAGTCTATGTGTTTACACTCTATGGAAGTTGAAGATTATTATATCAGAATTTCAGCCTACAGCTTTATACAACTTCTTAATGGTACTCAACCAAACTAAAACAAGACCTCAAGAGACAAAGCATCAATTTCTAGTCATCTATGCATGACTAAGATATGTTGGCACCACACACACACACACACTAACACTTAGCCATGCCATATGGAGCCAGGCAGCATCAAGTGTCATCGTGCCTGCCTGCTCCACACAATGCACACAGGCACCCAATCAGCCTCACCTTTTGTTTCTTCTTCTTTTTTCCTCTTTATCAGCGTCCCTCCATCATTCCTCGCCTCTTCAGGTTATTCCAAAGCAGAATCTCTCCATCCAGGATTCGCTCCAACGGGACATCTCTACGGCATCTTCAACTTCGGTGGTCAGTCGTGTCAACTCACAGCCTCCCTCTCTCTCCCTCTCTCTCATATAGAGCCTCCCACTCTGTCCCCCTCTACTAGACCAAAGAGATGCTTGTAAATTTTTAATGGTGCTATTATGCCCGTGTGTGTGCTAGTGAATGGGGAGCATTGGCTGTAGTCTATACTTTCTGAAAGAAAAAATGGCCAAGGCTGCCTGGAGCAGAGAGTGGGTGGTGACCACTGCGCACAAAAGGACCAAACAGCCGGGCTGCAGGGACGGAGGCAGGTGGGAGGGGGGGTCAAAGGTGACTGACACACACCTGCTGCTGAGAGGGCTCAAGGGGTGCAGGATGGTGACCAGCACGACTCCTGTCATGAAACAACACTGTACAAGAATGGTCATTTATACTGGCATTTAATCAACTGTGCTATCATACAACTCTATAGGGAACACACTATTTTGCTTTGCTATTTGTGCAGTACCTCGTGCAGTACCTGCTGTATTTTTATATTACTTATGCTGTCATGTCTGCTTTATTGCAAAACTTCAACAGGTGCCTTCTACAGAGGAGAACACTCTCACATGACACTAATCTGGTACTCTAAAATGCCATGAGTGTAACTCCCAAGATTACAGGCTTAATGATGTAGTGGTCAGTAAAAGGTGGGTGAACTATGAGCTGGAGTTAGCAATCACCATTAGATAACCACTGCCAATATGAAAAAGCCATTACATTTTCAGAACAGAATTGATTTGTTTATACATTGTAATTAATACCAGAAACACACAGTATACCATAATGCAGGGGTTTTCAAACCTTTTCCATGTTGTGGATCTCAAGTTCACCCTCATTAAGCCACAGACCTCCACTTGAAGTGAGGTTGCCCTTGAGATCCTAATATGAAGAGATATTTTGGTTCATGTTAAAGGGCTATTCCTTTAAGTGCTGTCAGATGACAAATACATTCAAAGTGCTGAGACTGAACTTAATGTTAAAATAAGCTCTCACACATTTTTGTACTGGAATGGTTATCTAGTGAAGTAAATGAGAGTGAAATTAAACTATTCATCATTTACCCTGAAAGCCCCTCAAGGACCGCGCCTCCACATTGAAACTGCCATAATGCACTCTCTGAATGGCGCTCATGAACATTTTTATTGGTGTTACAAGTTTAATAAAAGGTGCCTCCATCTAATTAAGGTGGATTTGTCTTCCACTACATCCCTGGCAGGGGTATTTACAATGAATAATGTCACAAACCTCAACGACATTGCCCTACATCTTGCATAATAAAGACAGAGAAAGCAAAGACATTTCATCCTCAGTGGATTCTCTGTGTTCTCTGCAGCAAACATCTACAAAAGAACTGTGTCAGTCTCCTCTTTTATGCTACAAACACTCAGAAAACATTTACACTTGGTGAAAAATTATTGTGGATTTCAGATAAAGGGGAGCTTTCTACAAACAATAAGAATAGCTTAGAATTACAGGTGTTTTATGTCATTGTACTATCTAGTGAAGGTGAGATGCAGTGTAAAAACAAATATTGATCAGTGAGGAAGCTGAAATCAACAGGAGTCATTTCAAGTTTTAAGGAATTTATTACTTTTTTCCATTTTCTCTCTCTGAATGAATGCAGCTTCCCTAACTTATTCAAAAGATAAAATATGTCACTTCCTATCCACAACAATCTCAGATCTGGTGTTCCTCCCTAATTGTTTAGTTGTTTTTGTTAGATTTCATATACAAAATAAGAATCGCAGCGGCTTTAGGTTTGCTGTATATCTACTGTACAATGAGTTTTGAATAAATGAACTCTTTTTTTGCATTTTAGCTCCTCCCACAAGAGTGTGACTCTGCCCATTTAGTCTCTCCCTCTGTCCAATCAGAAGGCTTCTTTTACTTCTTAACGATCTGGATGACATCCTCGTGCTCCATGATGTGTGTTAGCCCGACCCTCTGAGGGCTGTACTTGGTACTGGTTCCCTGTAAGAACAACACACAGACCAGTTAGGAGAGACTACAGCCGCAATTTGAAATTGCCTCATGAGCTCTGTGTGTGTGTGTGTGTGTGTGTGCGTGTGCTCTACAGTGGAGCTGGCACCTTGCTAGCTATTGTACCTGTGCTTAGATTCACTGTTAAATACATAGAATATGCAGCCTAAACCTGAATTACAAAAGTGAACATTAAAAACAGTATAGTTTTCTGAATGCCGTGATTATCCTGGAACAACAGCTTGCTTGCTTATTAATGTAGGATTGTATCCAGTAGCAGTTATTTATCCTGCAATACTCCAATGCAGCAAGATAAAAGTATAATATGGTTTCATTACAAGCCCGCCAGTAAAACCAGAGCATAATAGGGGAATTTCTCAAAGAGACAGTGACTATGTTTACAAGCACAAAATATCCTGTTTTTGCTCTTTTTCCGAAGAAGACAATATTCCTACTAAGCTGCTTACATGGCTAATGAAAATGAACATGCCGCTAATATTCCCATTTACATAAATGCATACTCCGACTTGGTTGACCGTGTGAGGACAGCCTCCCTCTTTCATTCATTCATTCTTCGGTGACTTCAGTGAATTAAATGTGTTCATTACCTGTTCAGTTCACGTGTTAAATCATCAAAAACACTAGATGAAGTATTTGGCTGTAGTGCTTGTTCAACTCCAGACATCTGCACTGTGATCTTCCCTGCTGGCATGCTTATCTAACAAACTTCTTCATCCGTATCAATCGTCTTATTGACACTGTCAGTGAGAGTGGACAAATAAGCACTTCAAAGGACTCCACAGTGAAAAGGAAGGGTCACTGACATCACACTCCAATCAGCCATGAGGTTTTATCTGCTCACTAAAAATGTGAAATGCGCTGCACTGCATGTTTGTTAAAAACTTCCGACATCAGTGGACCCTCCTCCTCTGTTTCTCACAGATCTGAGCTGTGTTGTCGGTTCAAACAATTTATTGAGGACAGGAGGCACAAGAGTCAAGGCTTTTGAGGGTCAACATCCCAAAACTGGAAATAACTTACCCAAACCAGTGCATATTTAAACTGGCTGGCTAAAGTTCTGTGGATTCGGTGACACTGCAGGGAGAAAGCAAAGGTGGCAAATTTGTGAGAAGTTGTGTTTGTAAATGCTTCGGTTTCCTGTTACATGGTTAATTATGGGCTTAGGTTTTGACAAGATTATGAGCTTAATAGTTGCTTGTGTGCATGTGTGTGTGCGCGTGTGTGTGTATTACTTACCACATGTTCTACAGATGCTCCTCTTCTCATAATGATGGCATCGCTGAAGTCAGGGCGCTCTAAAAAAAAAAATAATAAATTGATTAAAAAACCAACAAAGCAGTAAGAGACAACATAGAAGATATATGCTCATATATTCAGCTATGAATTCTGTGTGTGTGTTGGTGTGTGTGTGTGTGTGTGTGTGTGTGTGTGTGTGTGTGCATGTACCTCCTCTTTTCTTGGTGTAAATGCAGATAAGAGCCAAGTATTCCCACAGCATCTCAAGAAGGTAATCCAGGTTCAACTTCATCCCACAACTGCAACACACACATGCATACAAAAATAGCTCAGATTTCAGATTACACCAGAAACAATCATCACACACACACACACACACACACACACACTGCTGACCTGATGACAACACTGTGAGGTCTGCGAGCCAGGCGGTCCACCTCCTCGATGGAGATTTGATCCACCTTATTGTACACCTGTAAATCAAACACACACACGGTGAGATCACGACTTGAGGAAAAACCGTATCCTCCACTGCTGCAAAGGAATGCACACAGCATGCACACACACACACACATTAAAAAGCAGACAGAGCATGACAAATAGTTTCACAGAGCATATCACTAGTGTGGAAAAAAACCTTCTAACTGGTAACTATGGTGATTTTCATGTTAGCTTCATGAAGAATTGTAAGTTTTTTTGTGGACTGAAAAAAATCCACTATCCTTATCCTAATCAAACTCCTTTGGAATAAACTCTGAACTGCATTACTGGTCAAGCCAAAAAAAAAAAAAAAAAAAAAAATCAGACTGCCTTTCTCGGCTCCTGAAAATCTGACATTCTGAGGGTGTGAGATTTTGATATGTGCCGACTTACATATAGGCACGGCATGTAAACTCTGTTTCCGACGATAACATCAATGAACTCGTCTGGTGTGCTGTCCTCCCGGAAGAGGACCTCTGCATTGAAAATTTCTGAGGAGGAGGGTTAAAGATCATCCAGTGACTCCTGTGAAAAATGTGTTCTTATGAGGTGTGATGAATGACAAGGAGACTGAAAAAATGAGACCATGAGAGAGAGATGTAGAGTGACAGGATTCCCACTGAAGAGCTTCTTTAAAAATCACATAACTTTTTCACAACCTTCCAGTTCCAAGTCAAAATGATTCTATGGCATCACAAAAAAGACATATTCCTTTCTGGTTTGTCAATGTGGTTTTTCAGCTCAAAAAAAGACCATCTAAACAGGTGAACAGTCCAGTTGAAAAATGCAGTCAGCTGTATTTCCAAAACTCTACATCAAATGTAAATTCCCTAACTTTTCCACAATGTTCTGTGACTAAACTACTGAATTTTCACAACCTTTATAAAAAGGGAACATGTTTTTTTTTCATTAGCCAGAATTTTAAACCCTTCAGATTCAGAGGACTTACAAAGGTTTATTCTTCAATTTAAACAAAAAAGTTACTATGCATTCAATGTCTTTACTTTACTGTTTTTTATTCCCCAATCAAGGTTGTCAAAAATTCCATGTTTCATGACTTGAAACATGGAAATGATCTGAAATCCCCAGACTTTCACACACAGTTCAATACCATCAGTTTTGTCGAAATCCTGCAAGACCACTGGAAGCCTTAACTTGTTTGTACAATTAAACGACCCTCCCTGGTTTCCCTAGAAAATTTGGAAAATTCCCTGTCTTCCTATGTCTGGAATGCACCTATCAAAATGTCCATGATATTCCAGGAATTCCACAATTTTTCTGTTTAAAAAAAGGTCTTTTTTCACTGCTGCTTTCATCACTGTTTACACTGGCAAATAGAAGGATACTGTATTCATGGAGGATGAGCTGAACAAGCTTCTCTGAGCAGTGGGTGAGAGGAACGGTGGAGTTGTAGGAGAGGCCGCCACCTTTCTTGGGCTGCAGGGAGAGAAGATATAACATTTTCACATAGTTTTTGTTTTTACTTTGTTACACAGAGTTTTGAGGAAATCACAGAGCAGAAGTGTAAAACTGTACCTTGAAATAGATATTTGGTTTTGTCCTGTTGAGTCTGATGCCCACTGATTCCAACTCTTTCTCTAGAAGTGCTCTGAGACAATAAAATAAAGACGTTACAGGCTGGAATAACTACATAAAAACACATGTGCTCATACATACACACACAAGGAGTGGGTGTCACACACCTCTGAACGTCTCCTTTGGTGGCGTCCAACATCATGATGACTACGTCCGCTGTTCTGGCAACAGCAATGACCTGCCGACCTCTACCCTTACCTGGGAAAGGTCAAAGTTCAGCCAATTACAAATATTGTACAACTCTAAGTCTCTTTTTCAGAATCACAGACTAATCACTGACAACATCTAATGAATTAATGCATTTCAGAGCTTTAAATCTGAAAAATGACTCCGGTGTCACTACTGTGCAGATGAATTTAGTCACTAGTGTCACATGTCAAGATCACGCAGTCCACATTAACACCCATCTGAGGAGTTATAAAGCATTAACATGACAGCTTGAGTTTCTGCAATGAAAACTCAAACACTTCAGCCTTACCTTGCGCGGCGCCCTCAATGATTCCTGGCAAATCCAGTAACTGGATGTTGGCCCCTTTGTACTGAAGAGCAATAAAGAAAATAATGACATAAATGACATGCTTAGCCTATGACTCAAAGTCAACATGACAGGTGCAACAGCGGTACTATCCATGTGCATCTATGTACCTCGATGACACCAGGTATGCAGGTGAGAGTGGTGAACTCATAGGACGCAGCTTCACTGGCTGTTGATGTCATCAAACTAAGGAAGGTGGACTGCAGGACACAACACAGGGGTGTATTAGAAAAAAGGCATGTTAATATTTCGGTCAGATTGCAGGTCTCTTTCTGGCAGATTTCAGCATGACAAGAGTGCTTATAAACTTTAAAAAGCTCCCTTTTTAATGGTAGATGTGCGCGAATAACCACAGAAAAATAAAATCATTAGGGACGGCAAGAAATGGGTCTTCAAATACTTGCTCAAGGTAAATTTGATGACATATTGGCAAATTTGTTAGAGCTTCACAATATGGAAAAAAATCAATGCCTCAATATTTAAGCCAAATATCTTGATAATGATTCGATATGCAATATGACTGTGGGTTCACATATATATGAAATTTTAAGCAAAATTAAGTATTCTTCAAAAAGCATACGAATACCAAATAGACGTAGAAATGACGTGACTTCAAAGTAATTTATTGATCAGAACAATCACTCAATCAACTGATCAATCACTGCATTACAATACATTTAAAGAAAAATTGTATCAAACATTTTGCTGCTCTGACACAATGCTTAATTTTTTTTATTTTTTTTTTAAATGCAGTTACTTCACAACATATCTTATTAACAAGAACTCTGTCTTAGGCAAACCCTTACTCTAAATTTGATATTGTCCATATTGTTGCCTTTTGAGATATTAATATAGCATGTTCATATCTAGATATCTGTCAGCCCTAGTCAGAGTGTGTCCACATTCACACGTGAAGCTGTGGATATGTGTGTTTTATACGCACAAATAGCACTCATCACTACAGCAGACTGGTGGAAAGGCACCATCCAACCTCCGCGGTGTGTTGGCTTACCTTACCCACAGAGGGGAAACCGATTAGAGCGACACGGGCATCTCCAGATTTCATGACATCGAAGCCTTCTCCTTTGGCTCCGGCTGATTTGGAGGGCTCCAGCAGCTGAGCTCTGTACTTAGCTAGCTTGGCCTTCAGCAAGCCCAGATGGTACTCAGTGGCTGAGGGCATGAGGGGAAAGAGAGTCATGTGAGTGATTCAAAAGAAGTACATTACATTATGAGTTGTGTCTGCTGCTCAGGAGTTACTGTGTATTACTAGGGGGAATCTGACATGACATATATTGTGAGTGAAATGTGCTGTTTCAATAGTAATGCAAGCAAAACTATCGACACTTGACACTGTCAGTATAACATTAACTAACAAGAAAGTAA
>OMLB01028484.1:35161-45644 GCA_900302555.1 Myripristis jacobus | reverse complement strand
CACAGCTGGCTACAAGTTCTTCCATAATGTAGCTAGCAGTTAGCTCTGCTTGGCCTCACCTTTATTTTTCTGTGTCCGAGAGATTTCTCTCTCTATTTCTGCGATCTTCTCCAAGATCCCCATGGTGGCGAGGCAGACGGGCTACACTGAGGACGAGAGAAAACATTTCATGAGGAACAGAAACGTGTCAGCCCACAGTTGTTAGCCGTGTTAGCCCACTGGCTAACTAGCTGGCCAGTGCGGTGAAAACAGTTAGCAAACCACATGAAAAGCAGCAGGTAAACGCATGTACTGTCGCTTCAGTGTGTGACTGTTTCACACACGGTGACAGCGTGCTACAATATCTAGAAAATAGTAGAAATTTACACTTTAATTCAGGGTACACTCCGCAGCATGGACAGATATGTGACATCACCAACCGGAACCCGAAGTTCCGTGCTCGTCTACTTCCGGCAGAAACGAAATCTAATGTCAAACGACATTAGTTCCCCACATATTTTAATTTATTGTATCTACATATAAATACACAGTTTTCTTGGTAGCTAGCTGTACACCACGTTATGTACCCATTAAATAAGAAACTGCTAATTTCAACATCCTCAAATCCTCCTGTGAGTGTGCTGTGCGGCTTTGCTGCCGGTCAGTCTTGACAGTCCCACAATGCCACAGAGTGAACATGGCTGCGCCCGCAGGACCGAGGGGAGCAGCAGCCTCCGCTCCGGCCGGCTTTGAAGGCTTCCCGTTCCCAGTGGCCGGGGCCCCGCCGGGAGACGGGCCCGGTAAGGAGCAGGAGCAGACAGGGGAGCCGAAAAAGAAGCCGTGCCGGGCGTGTACGGACTTCAAATCATGGATGAAAGTACAGAAGACGAAGACGACAGCAACAACAGCACAGGTGAGCTGAGTTTTCTCCTGCCAGTCAGCCCTGTGTGAGTTAAGAAGAGGACCGGGTCTTTACGACTGGAGGGGAGTTTTGTTTGATTAGGATGAAGGCTGCATGTCAACAGGACATTCCCCACTGAAATATCAATATTTCAGTTTTTAGTTACGTGGTTTTGTGGCGCAAAACACCTGTATTGATTGCCACGTGCCTTTTCAAAAAACGTCAGTAAAAAAAAACTCCAACAAATATAAATACACGTGATTCTTGATCGGGTTATTTCATACTAGGCTGTTATGACCTTGTCCTGTTCATATCGTGCAATGGAGACTTGCGTAACTCATCCAGTACAGGCCAGGCCCAGCGTCCACAGCTGCAAGCTAATGATGATTTACACTGTCACTTTTTCCGTTATTTATTTATTTATTCTGTTAATCGATTAAGTCACTAAAGTGGCAAAAGTAATGTCAACTGCCCATCAAGTTATCAGAACCCAAAGTATAAATTTTACAACACGAATGAAGAAATGTAAACATATCAGTGATCTTACTGAAACTGTGACCAGCATATTTTGGGGTTATTTATTTGATAAATTACTATAATGGTTAATCCACTATAATTAATATTATGTCAAACCCTAATCAGTTACTATTTTTTTTTCAGCAATAGGCCAGTCCCAACCTGGAACTGTGACATTAAAATTGAGCATTACTTTTGTGATGTGAGGATCCACTACAAAACAGCTCTGTATCTTTTATGAGGTGCCAAATATTTTATTTGATTTTATTTTTTTATTGCTTTGATACACTTTATTGATCACTAAAGGGAAGAGAAATCTTTTCTCTGTGTGGTTTGGGCAAAGGAACTGCCAGTTGGTGGAGCTAGGGCTTAAATGATCTTGCTGGGGGTATATCAGCATGTACATCAACAAAGAGGATCAAACCCCAGACTTTTGGTTGAGGGACAGTCACTAAACTAGGCCTTCCTACCTCCTTAACTTTCAGCCATAGTTTGAGAATTCAGCTGTAGACTGTCCCACACATGTCAGTGTGAAGCACAAGCAGCTTGACTCTGCCATCTGTATCTGTGTGTCTGTGTGATCCTTCAGACGACCCGCGCTGAGGAGTCAGAGCCACAGCAGGAGTGTCCGCTGGACAGGGAAGAGTTAGGCCGCAGCACCTGGTCCTTTCTGCACACCATGGCGGCATATTACCCCGACCGGCCCTCCCCCACCCAGCAGCAAGAGATGGGCCAGTTCATCAACCTCTTCTCCAAGTTCTTCCCCTGTGATGAATGTGCAGAGGACCTCAGGGGCAGGTCAGTACACGACCTCTGCAAAATACAACCTCACAATTACATTAACACATTCTCAGCATCAGTAAAAACTAAACATTATAAACGTTCTACGTTAGACTGTACAGGTGGACCTAAGAAAATGGACACTGAGTGTATACTCTTATGGCACTTTCTGTAGAAGGTTTTGAAATTAAAGGGCCATTTTAGTCAAAATTGCTAATGCACAGTGACAGAATTGTGTCCTCTTATCTTTAAGTTGGCTATTAAAATGTTGTTGTTTTTTTAACATTAGCCTTCTTCAACATTTTCATATTGAAGCTGTGGTATTAATCATGGTTTCTGATGCCAAGAGTCTCTGTCTGTGGGGCTTTGGCTGCTGTAACTGGAGTGTAGAGGGCCATGACCTTTGCAATAGCAAAATGGAGAACTGCGCTGTCCGAGGGGCTGCTTGTTGAATCCTTAACCAACCAATCTGGCACCATGATAAATGTATTTTATTTTATCTTCATCTTTTCAGAATAAAAGAGCATACAACTATGGCCATTTTGCAGGTTTCAGTGCTCTTTAACCTACATGCTTTTAATTCTGTGTGAAGGACCTATAGGAACTACATTCTGTTATCTTTGATGTTTTTGCACAAGCAATAAGATTAACTGTATCTGAATATCTGTGCTGTCACATTTTAGATGCACTGTTATTAGATAGGAAGTGATCCATTTTCCAATGACACCCTCTCCCGTCTGCAGACTGAAAACCAATCAGCCAGACGCCAGCAGTCGCCACGCTCTTTCCCAGTGGCTCTGTCGCCTCCATAACGACATTAACGTCCGGCTGGGCAAGCCTCAGTTTGACTGCTCGCGTGTGGACGAGAGGTGGAAAGACGGATGGAAAGACGGATCCTGTGATTGATTTCTTGGGTCCGAGTGCTTGGAGATGCGAGGCCCGAGTCGGAACTCGAAAACAAAGATTCCTCCTGTCCGTGCAAACCTTTGACACGAGTGGAAACCCAGATCTGAATCTCTTGGGAATCAGGGTTGTTCCAGAGATTTAAAACTCTGGTGGGACACGGCGATGCTTTTCAATTCCATACTCAAGCTTGTTTGAAAATCTGACACATGCCGGCACACATGTTCTCAGCACTCTGTGAAGGCCAGTTTGCAGGGTTAATGCTTTTAATTGCGTGAACCAACAGGATTTGCCCACAGTCAATGCATTTTGGTCACACACCTTTGATGTTTATGGTGTTTATCCTTGTTTTGTCCAGTGAAGCAGCAGAAAACCTGTTATTTACAAAGGGTTTTAGTCAGTAAATATGAACTTTTCTTGATTTGTTTAATCTGTTGAAGCCTTGTTTAACTAATTGTAGGCACTACAAGACAGAAAACCCACTGTCGAATGCATGAAAATATTTGAAATACAGCTCTGGTACGGTTTTGTCAAGATAGTAAGTATTGTTGATTGATGATTATGATTATTATTGAATTATACATTTGTAATTTTTGAAAATACTTGAATAGCTCTTATATTTTTTCCTGATGTGGCAAAAGAATGTAATGTGTTGCACTGTGATGATTACAGAATATCTTATTCCGTTGTAATTTGAATTAGTGTGTTTGTGTGTGTGTGTGTGTGTGTGTGGTTATGACAGGGTTGTCTGTCTGTTCAGTTGTGCTTTTTCCATATAAGTGAGGGAGAGAAACATAAAGGAACCATATTTGCCTCTAGCCAAAGGCCTTCCAGACCAGAGTCTCAGACATGTGACATGTCGGTGTGTTATTAATAAATGACCTGATCAGCACCCTCCATGAATGTGTTATTTTTGGAGCCTGCCAAGGACATACATGCACGCTGACACACACCTCTAATACTCCACAGCTAGACTTCTCTCGCTGTTATATTGTGAACCTGTCAAGGCTTCACTTGCTCACTTCACGTCTATTTAGTTCACATACACCTGGTAATCCACAAATAATATTTACTGGTCTTAATGTGAACCTTACAGGGCCTCTGTCACTCTGAAATCAAGACAGCTGCTGGTTTTGTTTAATTATGAATCCATTAATTATGAGCACATAACGAGTTTGAAAAGTGTGCCGTCTTAGTTATCAGTTTTATATCACAATGGAAATTAATAAAACTACTTCAAGCTCTGAGACTGGCATTGATGGTTTATATTTACATCACACGTTCCCTTGCCCGTATTTATCTCATTACCTTGTATGATCTATATAAATCCCTATAATATTCTGTTATGGTGCTTTCATACAAATCCACGCAGTATTCCTATATGGACTTATAATGTGTTTGTGGTATGAAATAATGTCTGGAAATGGCCTCACTGTATTTTAAAGCATTTTATCACCTCCTATCACTATGTTTCCATAATATTCCAAAGTAAGAAGAGATTTATACTTTTGTGGATCATTTCTGGAGTTCTCGTCATGTCTGCAGTAATCAGTGAGTTAATCATGATCTTATCACACTGAATGGTAGTTTCATCTCCAATGATGTAATTATAATGTTCCTGTATTATCACAACAGGAACTTAAGTGTATCTGTGCTTCTCGGTAGTGTAGGGACAATATTGTACTTTTGCATTACAGGAGAGGAGTGTGAATCTTAGGCTTAATAGACATTCAGATCAATTCACAATTTACAAGTTGGTGATTTGATTTATGTATTTATTTATTAAATTATTCAATTGGATTTGAGTTTGTTAAACCATGATTCAAGATATTGTTTCAATTCAGTGTCTTTAACCAAATTTTATATCCATTAATCAAACGTGCAGTGATGTAAGGCTATCCTTTTTCCTCTATAATGGCAAAAAAGAGAATTACTTCATCTATTAAAAACAACAACAACACATTACTGACAACAAAGGCCAATTCTGGTGAATCATGAATGATTCAATTCAAAGAATTTCATATAGTTTCATGCCAAAGTCAGTCTGATTCATTCTCTTTATTCCTTTGAGCAGATTGATGTGGCTGAAATGGCAGAATTTATGCAGTGAGTGAATCACTACACGTCCAGGGGGAAGTGGTGCAGAGAGCTGCTCCTCTTAATGTGGAGGAGCAGCAGCTCAACACTGAGGTCCTTCTGGGCCAGTGAACTTTTCACCGTATCATAAAGAAGGAAGCAATCCACGGTGTTTGGAAATGTCTTTTTGCTTCAGTCCAAGCCCTGCATCCACAATCTCCTCCTTTCGCTGAGATGTCCCAGAGTTTAGAGTTGGAGTACAGTAGTTGCTCACTTTTCACCCTGATGGGACATGCCACCTTTTCTAAGAAAGAACCATGGCTTCAGAGTTGGAAGTGCTGCTCTTCATCCTCATCAAACTGACCTGCAAATCGCTCCAGTGAACATCAGAGACCACTGTACAATGAAAGATGATACATCTGCAAACAGTAGAGATGCTACCCAAACACGACTGAAAGGGACACTGTGCTGAACTTGTCTGTGCCCTTATATTCTGCCCATGAATATCACAAAAAGGAAAGGGTGGAGGGCGCTCCCTTGTCTGTTGCCCATTTTGGACAAGCTTGATTCAAAGCAAAAATGAACTTTGGTCGAGTGTTGGGTTGTATAGTTCCCTGGGTGTGATATGAGTCCACATAGTGGTGAAACATCTTCATTGTTCTGTGCTCCCCTAGGCTACTAATCCACAATACTGTATTTCAGTGTCTCCATTCACTTACATATTTTAGCAAAACAGCTCCCAAATAAAACCTTCAGCACATAAATAACCTGTTTTGTTTTGGTATTGAAGTGAATGGAGAGATAGAAATACAGTATTGTGGATGAGCAGCTGTCCAGAGGAGCACAGAGCTACAAATGAGGATATTTCTCCACCATGTGGACCCACATGACTCTCAGGTAACTATAACACAACACTCTACCAAAGTTTGATTTTGCTTTAATGCCAAACATGTGAACACAATTCGGAGCTTACTGACAATTCTGGTTCCAAGCGAACAAGAGGTGAATGGCTTGTAATAGTAGCCCTGGCAACGCAAACTCCCATGGCTCCTCCCACAGGATACCTCGGGCAACACAACCGTAAGCCTTTTCCAATTTCACAAACCACATGTAGACAGGATTAGCAAATTCCCATGACCCCTCAATTATCTGTGAGAGAGTAAAAAGCTGGTCCACTGTCCTGATTCCAAGGTTTGACAATCAAACAAAGTCTCCTTTCCAGCACCTTGGCATAGACTTTGCCAAGGAGGCTGAACTGTGTGATTCCTCGATATTTGGAACACACCCTACAGCCTCCTTTTTTGAAAATGGGAACCACCACCGCCTGCCAATCCAAAGGCACTGTTCCTGAAATCCACACAACAGCCACAAACACCTCCCCAATTCGTCTAGCAGTGCCCCCTGAATAAAAGGCATGTCTGGGGCTGGGAGTTCTTCAAAGCGCTCCTTCCACCTTGCGACAATATCTCCAGTCAAGATCAACATTTCTCTGTCCCTGCTGAGAACAGACTGGCTGATATCTTCCCCCTCTGAGCAGCTGAATGATCTTCCAGAATCTCTTTGAGGCCACTCCACAGTAATTGTCCATAACCTTTCCAAACTCTTCCCACACCTATTTTTTTTGCTTCTGTGCCTACAGCAGCCGCAGTTTTTCTAGACTACTAGTGACAATCTGCCATATCAGGTGTCCTGGCCTGAGAATAGTGGTTCTTAACTGGTACAGCTACAAGGTCCACATTCACCCTTAGTCATTAAGTCATGGACCAATTGTGCAAAAAGGAAAAGTGCAGTAATCCACAGTGCTTTCACACACTGTGAACACTATAAGAGCTAACTGAAATGCCATTCATTTTTTCAAAAAAAAATGTTTAAACTGCTGCTATGGCCACTAAAAATGCTTTTCTTGGTCCAAAACCATATTCATTCACATTCAAAGGCAGTCAAACACATACATTTATTTTTTTCATGGACATGGACTTTTTAAAAAAGTTATTTTTACATTGTTGTTTTATTATTAAAGTAGTTTTGTACTGTGAAAAAGGTCTTTGTAAATTTTGTTATTTTGTTAGGGCTACCTGTCTCTAATATCAAGGACCTCAGCTCCAGAGCCAACACCGTTTGTGGAGGTGAACCCAACTGTGTCCAGCTGGTACCTCTCAACTTTTCACACCAGCTCTGGCTCCTTCATCCCCAGATGGCTTATGTTTTACACTCTGACAGACAGTTTCTCTTGCCAAAGTCCCTAACGTCTAGACCTATCCTCACCTGATAGGCACCTATACCCTTTGTTTTGAGGGTAGTGAGCTCTGTTTTTGGTCTGTGCTCGGCCAAGCTTGGGGGTCATGCAGCCACCAGGCACATGCCTGTGGTCACCAGTCCCGAGCCAGGCTCCAGCTGTCGCTATTAGGTGGCTTTCTTATAAAACTTGTAGTTGGCCTTGCTATAATATTTCTATAGTGACTTACAGTGTGTCTATGTAGCCTGCTCAATAGTGACATAACAGTCACCTTATGGTAGGCTACTTACAATTTTTATGCCCTTATGGTATTACTAGGACTGGGCGCTATGGACAAAATCAAATATAATCTTTTTGAGTGAATATCATGATATCAATACTGTGACGATGTTGTAGGGATGACTATTGGTGCTTTCACAAAATATTTTTCACAATGAGATTTTTGATAAACAACCATTATAATACCATATCCAGTATCCCAGACTGTATCTAGTCTCATATCACAATATTCATATAAGCTAATATCAATAGCTTATATTTCTCAGCCCTATTGCTAGGGTATACTATAATAATCCTGCTGAATACATAACACAGTTTTCAGTTTTGTGTAGTAGGCTAACCTTCTAAATATATCCCATTCATTCTCCTTTGTTTACACATCTGCATACAGGGAAGAGAGGAGAGGAACCACAGAGAGGCGCGGGCACGTCAGTCATAATATGCCCCCCTCCTCCTCCTCCTCCTCCTCCACCTCGCCGTCCGCGCCGTGCGTGCCCGCGTAGCCGTGCCCGTGCGCTCTCAGGGTGCGCGCAGGACCCGTCCCTACAGCAGCAGCAGCAGCAGCAGCCGCGTATCCAGCCGTGGAGCCGGGAGCGTGGAGCCGAGAGGAGCGCAGCGAGAGAGCGACAGAAGATGGACGGAGTGGGATCGTTCGGAGCGGGCCGGGCCGGGACCACCATCGACCCGATTGCCTTCGCCAAGCAGCCGCAGACCATCCTCAGAGTGCTGTCCTGGGTGAGACCGGGTTTTTTTTCTCTTACGGTACCGAGATGGGGAAGGAGGGACGAGGAGAGGGGGGGTCCTCTGTGTTGTCGTTGCTGCGCGGGACCCGTGACGTGGTCTCACGGCAAATAGGCTCTACAAATCCACGGAATAATTGATGGGCAGGGTCTGCATCTGAACTGGCCGTGGAGTAAAGGTTAATATCGGAGATTATTGATAAGGGGATGTCAAAGGGTGTGCACGTATAGCCGCAGAGTATCAAACTGGACGAGGGCCATAAAATTGATTTCATTACAGATGTTTTAACTGAGCAACTTCGAGCTATATCTGCTGTGAAATTAAAATATCATTTTTATTCATCATGCCTGGCTGCTTAAATGTAAGATGTGTATTAGACTGGGCCCACACATTCGTGTTTGTATAGATATGAGGAAGACCACCGTGGCTAATTCATCCTACTGCATTCCTCAGCCTCGTCATCCTCCTTATTCTCCGTATCATCAATTCTTAATTTTTTTCTCTCTCTAAAATCCAACAGTATCCCATCATTTTTTATTTCATATGTGGATCATTGTTTGAGCGGAGAGGTAATGATTGTGCTGATTTACCCGAAACGGTCGTCGTCCGTCATTCCCACCTGTGATTGGTCGGCGAGCATCATTACGCACGCCGGGCTATGGAGACGCGTTTTTGCCCTGACGTTTGATTTACCGCATCACCTCTGGGTGACGCAGGGAAGAGAAGGTCTTCTTCACCAGTACGGTCTTGGGAGATCTGGGATCACACACACGGCCTCTAAACACGGAGGAGAGCGTACGCTGTATGCGTGCGTGCGTGCGTGCGTGTGTGTGTGTGTGTGTGTGTGTGTGTGTGTTCCAGATTGTTGTGAAAGGCTAGCCGCATGTTTTCCATGATGGCAAAAAGCTATTTAAGGGCAACAGGTTTTTTGGGCTACCTCTCTCTCTCGCTCTCGCTCTCGCTCCCTGTGTGTGTGTGTGTGTTTGTGTGTGTGTGTGTGTGTGTGTGTGTGTGCGTGTGTGCGTGCGTGTGCGTGTGCGTGTGTGTGTGTGTGTCCTTTTCAGTGTGTCCTCCAGCATCCCTATCCTATACTCTGATTGTTCCCATTGCATTTAAAAACTTTTACAGGACTGTTCATACATGATAATGTTAGTTCATCGTCATCAAAAATTTAAAACACTTTTCATCCAACTGAGAAATGTCCTTTCTTGTCCCCAGCACCCAGAGTCAATATTATTTTTTCATATGGACTATGAGTGAATGGGCTTAGTGGATAGTTCTCTAGTGACAGGATTTACAACTGAGTCTTCTGGAGGTCTTGTGGCCTTAATTCAAAGACATAACCTTGAAGGTAATATTCACAACAAACACATTGTATTAAAATGGCAAAGGGCCTTATACTGTATTTCTGGACCTACTGTAGCGTTTGGTGGTCTATTTTTGCAGTTCCTTTTACATAAATGATGTGACTGCGCATCAACATATATTCCAGCCTTGACACAATGGCGCAGAACAAAATGTCAGGTGTCTAAAACCTCAAAGGCATGCCACACTTTACGGTTTCAGTTCCTCAGAATTAAAAGAGTTTCTTTCTTGACTTGCCAGTTTCATCAGCTTTTTACAGTCACACAGGGCAAAATCCATCATAACAGAGGCAGAGATACTAATGTCTCCACTGATAGTCGCCTAAATAGACCAGAGAGCAATGCAGCAACAAGACATGTGGCATTTAGAATGAATACGTGATTGCAACTCTTGCTTGTTTGACTGGAAAAACTCTGGCTCAGCCATTGCTATCTCTCTCTACAGGTGTAATACACAGGCTGAGTGCAACAAGTTCACTGAGGGACTAGCAGACTACTAACTGAAGTAGACACTTTATTACAATAACTCCTGGAATGCACTGGACACCACAGACTGGTGATATTTAAATGAAAGAGTAGGTACTGAGACTGGAATTCAGTGTTTACACCACTCCATCATATGACCTAACCCCCTCCCAGTACCCCCAGTGTGTGTGTGTGTGTGTGTGTGTGTGTGTGTGTGTGTGTGTGTGTGTGTGTCACATGGCC
>OMLB01028484.1:0-27554 GCA_900302555.1 Myripristis jacobus | reverse complement strand
AAAAAAAAAAAAAAAAAAAAAGTCAAGTAATTATCAGCGACATGACTCCACCGCAAGTCAGTTCTAGATCAGTAAATATAGAGCAGGAGGCACTCACATGCTCCACATTAATACTATTCATGCCAGTTGTTTAATTCATTCAGTATCTTGAAGAATTGTCAGTGTTTTCTTTAATGCCAAACACAATGGGGGATGTCTTCGATAAGGTACGGTCTGGTTGTTTAATCCCTTTCCCCTGCTGCAGTTTAAAAGTGATACGTACATTGAATCTGCATGTTTCTGAACTTAGAGATCAACTAAGTGCCATACTGTACTGTGTGTCTCAGACAGTGACTTAATCTAGTAGATTTCCACATGCTGTAAAAAAATAAAAAAAAGACAATGTTCTGTGACCAAGTGCAATATCTCACATTCTGTAGATATGTAGGTAGGTTTGTAGGTAGGCTAGCTACTGTCAGATTAGACCAGTTAAAGGCATTGTCTCAAATTACATCCTGTCTACTTCTTTTTAGTGTACTATTTCTGTCCAGAAATTGCTGACAAACCTCAGGCAAATTTAATTAATTCAAATTGTTGATCTGGGTTTGCTTGAGCTCGCCTGGGGCAGTGGAATTTATTAGATATGCAATAGTTTAAAGGAATACTCCAGCATTTTGGGCAAAATACCCTTTTTCCTACTTTCCCAGACTGAGACAAGATGCTTGATACCATTTTCACCTCTGTACGTCTACTATCTTGCTTCCTATGGGTAGAATTGCATGTTAGCTTAGCATAAACACTTAAAGTCTATGGGAGTCGTTAGCCTAGCTCAGTCAAAGTGAAAAAAATAAATCTTACAGCAACTCTGAAGTTGTCTTATTTATACAGTATATCGTGTATTTGAAATACATGTCTTGGGATTTTAAGAAAATATATATATCTACAGAGCCGATTTATGAGAAATGAATTTGTGCTGGATCTTCTACCTTCAGTGGTGTACAGATCTGTGTAATAGATCGAAGGATAAATGTGTTGAAGGTTACACTTCAACCATCTAACTTCTCCTAAAACGACTCTTGTTTTTTAGAAAATATCCCAAGACATGTACCTCAAGTGCACATGATACATTGTGTAAATAAAACAGCTTCAGAATTGCTGTAAGGTTTATTTTGTTCAGTTTGACTGAGCTAGGCTAACAACTCCCATAGACTTCAAGTCTTTATGCTAAGCTAACACCAAATGCTACCCATAGGAACCGAACCACTGGACACACAGAGGTGAAAATGGTATCGAACATCTTGTCACAGTCTGGGTAAGTCAGAAAAAGGGGTATTTTGCCCAAAACATTGGAGCATTGCTTTAAAGGAAAGCTGTGCCAAGACTCAAAATATTCTTTAATACGTTTTCATGACAGCTAAACCTATGTAGTTCTCGTTAAAAGTGATGCACAAGGGTTGTTTTCCCAGACCAATTTAGGCTATAGATTTGGACCACAGAAAAGAAATCCATAATCCACATCGACTTACTTTTAGAGTCTACTCTGGGCTAAATTGGTGTGCCATGGAGAGCCATTCTCTGCCTGAGGCTTTGGTGTGTTATTTGAGACAGTGTCCTACGTTGAGTGTTGTGTGTCAAAAATGGGGCGAGTTGGGGGGGATTCTGGCTAAGTCAGGTCTGTTTACGTTTACGTTTTTAGAAGCTGCCAAACTGCCCTGTGTTCTTATTGCTGTCTTCGGATTATCACGTTCGTGCTACGTTGTAAATGACTATATGATTTTATGAATTCACAAAGCAGGGGCAATGGAGGAGGTTTGATTTGACGGACAGAGATCAGTTCCTAGATGCAGATTCAGAGTTTGTTTGTCTCAGGCAAAAGATAAAAAGCTGTTTGTGGGGTTTTCATCCTGGACGAGACTCATTGGTGTCCAAGAAACAGGGATGTTAAAGATCGCCGGTGGGCCAATGCATTGATCCGGCATTGTGAGCGCAGCCCTGCCTACTGGGGGGTCAGAGTTTGTTGCCATGGTGACAGGGACAGGGTTGGGGGATGAAGGGTCACTAAGGGCCCCGATGTAGATAGTAACCATGACGACCATGTCAGTGTGTAACAGTGTCTCAGTGTCGTGGTTCACATACACTCGCCATCGATGAATCTGCTGTTTTGTGTGTGTGTGTGCGTGTGTGTGTGAGTTTATGTACTTGTGTGTTTGTGTGGGTGTGTGGTCATATTTCTGTGTGTGTGAGCGTCTGAGTCTTCCTATTTGTGTGAAAGTGTGTGAATGTCCGTGTTAATTGTTTGAAGTTATAGTTTAAATGGTGTATAAAAGTTATTTTCTTGAATACATGTTTGCTGAAGTTTCAGTGAGGAGGATGACTTCACATCTGATGTCTTCTACTCTGTAATCTTAATAAAACATTTGTCCCACACTGAAATAGACTCTCAACTAAATAAATATATTATGTAATGTCACTTTCAGAAGAACTTAACTATAAAAACGTAAACATATGAGGGTTTTTTTGTTGTTGTTGATGATGAACAAAGCCAAATATGAAAATTATATATGTAAATTCATAATAGACTGATATAATTGACCTGTAGAATGCCTTGCCTGCTCTTCTATATGATCCCATGTAAACAGCGCCCTCTGCAGGCGAAACACGGCACTGCTGCAGAGGGACGACTGGGGTCTCAGAGACATTTAAAAATAATCAAGATGATAATGCATGAAATTATACTGAGCTTGTCACATATTGAATACTATGTAATTCTTTAGTTGATCCAAGATGTGCTTTGATTTCTTTTTCTGTTTTTGTATTAATTTAAAGGAGCTGATTTTGCAATTTGAGATTAATTTCATTGATTTATTGATGAATCGCGCCGACCATCCGTGCAGCTGACAGAAATTCTACCTTCAAGTGTTACATTAATCAGATTTTATTGACAGGATTGCGCTCATGCACCCAAACACCTCTTGCGTCGTCTTAGCCTGATGATTGTATTGGTTGGGGACCAATTACAGTCATACCAGTGCAGTGTGTGTATTTGGATTCAGTCGTGTAACTCCTGAGGGTCTAGAAGGTCTTTTTCTCTTTCATTCTTTATTTTTTCCAACTATTAGTCTAACCTTAACCATTGGTGAAGACATTAAAGTTTGACTTGAGATCCAGAGCAGTGTCAGACAGTGAAAAGCTGTAAAAGGCTTTCAGACTGAAATCGTAACCTTTGCTAATCTTTGCTTATGTGAAGTGGATCATGAGTCAAGGCTCTGTGTATCACATTTTTGTCTCTTGGGCTGTGAATGCTTTCATTTTGCCTGGCTGCTCCTCAGGGCTTGGATTTCCCAGAAGCATCTTTGCACCCATGACTTGCCCAGGTCTATTGGGTTACAATGACAAACTAAGTGGATAACCGAGGGGCAAATGGGGAAGTGGGGAAGTGAATTGGCTTTTCCCTAGATCTATTGCTAATAAGGGCACTCATACATTTCCTCTTCCTCATAAACACATGCTTAGCAAACCCAAGAGTGTACACATTATATTGCTTCCTAGAATGAGAGCTATGACCCCTGCTTTTATTTAACAATAGTTAAAGTCACTGCAATTGAGGTCAGTGGGTCCTGTACAACCTTACAAAGTAAGTTAAATATACAGGAAATACATCTGTAGCTGGCAAATACTGAGCTATGATCATCAGGTATTTTTTTTTCCTCAAAAGAAGCATATGGCATTTGGCATTTGGAATTGAAACCCTTCATTAAATATCTGCCAAACTAAGAAGTTCCTTCAGCACAACGTTGTCATCCTAGTTCCATTACTGTGAGATAATGGACCGAGGTGATGTCAGTGCTAAATGTGGCCCTGACCACTGTTTGGTTTTGAGGAACAGAAGGAGAGAAATCCTTGAAATGGCCTGGAAATCCTGTAAAGACGGTGTGATTCACTGCTTACTCAGTTCTGGACGACTTGTCGGTCTGAAGAGTCAGCCATGAGCACGATCTTCTGATGCGTTTTATTCACCGGACTCTCTGTTAGTGGTCAGTTAGTTATTTGTTTTAACCAGAAGGTCGACCCGGTTGTCTGTATGACGTCCCTCCAGGCTGCTGGTTTGGGGAGTGTCCAACGCTGCTGGGTGTGACTGAGTATTATAGGGTATTATAGGGAGTATTATAGGGTTATGGGCTGGGTGGGGTTGGTTTATGTCCAAATACTTTCAGGTTCTTGGGGGTACCTTGGGGTACTGTTGGGTCAAAATGGGCACTATTAGGTGCAGCAATGTCTGGGTGAGTACTTGGGTGTGATAGTAACTGTGGTTGGGTACCATTGGGGTACTATTATGTAGTTTTTGGGGTACTGTTAGGTCAGGTTGTATTACTGTTCTCAGTGCTTCGGTCTCTTCTTCAGTCAGTGTGGTAGATAAAAATAATAATAAAAACATTCTCTGTGTTTCGTGCTCTGGTCCTAGGCCCATGTACACTACCGTGGTATTGGTTGATAAAAATAAAATAAAATTCAGTACGTTATTGAAGTAAATGGAACCTGTGTGTGATGCTGTCCAGGGTCTGGTTTGTCCTGTACTACTACTACTACTAATGATTACTACTAATGATTCATTATTTATTGATGATGATAATAATGATGAACATGCACTCTTTGTTGGAAATGCTTTGTTTGGCCAATCTTAAAGGGGCCGTGGGCGCCAAAATCAAAGTTTTGTCCTGTCATGTTATGTTGTTTTGCTAGATTGAGATAACAAAGAGGTTATGATATGCAGTTGTATTGGTCCCATCATCACAAAACGCTGCGTTGATGTCAGTTTTTTCCCATAAACAACACAAGAGCAACAAACTAATGAGCAAACGCTGATTTTGTAGCGTGCCGCCCCTTTAATGTTGTAATTCTTCTGAGTTGTTTCTTCCTGTTCTGAAGGTGTTTTACCTCTTCAGTGTATAAATGCTGTGTACAGAGATGTGTGTCACTGTCTATTACCTGAATGTCTCTGGACTGAATCTGACCGTCACTCCAATAAAAAAGCAGACATGTTTTGGACTGCCTGTCTCGGCTTGCATTTTAAAGGGGGGAGATTTTTATTTATTCATTTATTTTTTTTATCATGGATGCCTAAATACGTGATCATTAGCAGTCAGCTGCTCCAATAACCTTTATTTTGAAAAGAGTCAGCATACAAAAAATGATAACTACCTGAAACTGTATAGTGGGTTTATAAAGCTAACTAAAAAAACTAAAATTACAGAGAAAATGTCTTTATTTGTCAATTTATTTCATGCATGAGTCTTAGCTGTGCCAGCTTTATTCAGCATATGGCTCATATCCCTCTGTCGGCACAGTTGCACAAGTCAAGACCTTTGCGATGATGTCTTATTGATTTAAAAAGACTCACGACTAGGGTTGATTTGCACCGGGGGAAGATATTTTGTAGGGCTTTAGGGCAAACGAAGCATTCTCTATGCTAAAGCAAGACTAAAACTAACACGAAAACTAATAAAAACTGAACTAAAACCAAGCATCTGCAAAAAATAAAAACTAAATGACACTAGCTACTTCATCAGAACTCGAGTTGCTCATTTTCTGTGTTATTCTGGTTATGATTATAAAGCAGCCATCAACGCACCACCCAGTCATAACAGTCAGGGATCAAAACAATCATCATAATGAATAAGCACTTATTACATCATCATTACTGTTACAACCTCTGGAGTCATCTTTTAAAAAAAAACAAAAAAAAACTTGTTCATCTAGACAAGATGTTTAGACAAGTTGTTTTGTCCACTTACCAGTACTTGTTTTGATTTTGTCTTCCTACTAGTGGAGTGATCTGCCTATTTTTTTTTTTTTTTGCCTTGTTTCAAAATGCTGACATTTGTTTCTGCTGAAATCACTGAAATAAGTGAAACTGAATATCAGTCAGCTATAGTTCAATTTGAAAAATATTTTTTCTTCATTTCTGTCCCATACCAGCAGGGCCCATGTGGTGGTAGTCAAGAAGAACTAGACTTTACCCACCCTTTAATTTACCACGGCAGCTCTGACTCTTTCATATTTTTGGTATTAAAGTGGGAAAAAGTGGGAACTTACAAGACTAAAAATATAGATTAACATATAGATTACATTATGTAATTTTTCACAAGTAGCTACCATCAAATACAGATATAGGATGGTTTTAAAATTCCAATACCTATAGTCAAGTCTTTTGTGACTACAGACACTAAGTTGTGATACAGTAAGATATGAATGTCATCTTTCATAAATTACACAATGCTAAAACACATACCATCTGCAGCATGTTTTACCCATCACACACCCACAGACACATACACACAGGGTTGTAAACAAAGAACCATACACAATGCAGTGCTGACAGAAACAGCTTTACTGGAGCCAGATAGAAAATACAGAGGAAGCTGCAGTATGATGTATGCACAAATTCTGTACACACACACATACACATGCGCACACACACACACAAACAGGCACACATACACACACAAACAGAACAACACCCAGGAGGGCAGCAGTGCAAGCTAACGGTCCTGAGAGAGAGGATGAACAGATTGTGTACTCAGTACATGGATGCAACCAGTCCCTCCTGCAAACAAACAAGTAAACATGCGTATTGTGTCAGCGCTCGTATCCAGTCCAAACTGAAACCATCTTTCACTCCAGATCAAGTCTGAGAAGAAAAAAAAAACAAAAAAACAAAACAAAAACAGTCACACTCAACGTGCAAGACATTGGAGGTGACATCAGGTGACACACCGGTTGAATGCTAGCACGGTTTACTAAATTGGGTGTAAACAACATCCCAAACCGCTTGACACCGCTACAGTCTGGATCCTCTGTTCTTTTTGGAGAGACTTAATGAAACAACTCAAGGTGTTTTCTCTTCTTCTTTTGAGATCTGCAAAAAAAAAAAATCTAAAATTCAAAGTGGGACTATTCCTGTGTGGTCCCTTCACAGCAACAATATGAATGTGCTTTCACAAAAACAGAACATTTTCTCTTTGGTCTCGGGATGTGAAGCTTTTTTTTTTTCTTAACCCTGTATTTGTGTTAGTTCCTTTGATAGTAGTGCCTTTTGAATAAAGGTGCATTTTCAGCATCAAATCAAAGAATCCCCGTGGGCTGTGTTTAAAATTGTCCAAAATAACTCCTTGCAGCTTTTCCTGGGGGTCTGGAGAAAGGACTTCACTGTAGCCCTCAAATCAAAAATCATGTTTCAATTACAATAACTGAATACAGATCACTTAGTGTAGATGCACAGAACCTGTCTGTGTTTCTCTGTGCATCAACACTGCACTGCAATTAGGTTTTTGCTTCAAAAGCATCGCTATTAACAGTTTGCATGTATTTTTTTTCTGTCTGGTGGCTGATTTATTTACTATGGACTATTTGAACACAACCCCACCTTCCAACACCTTCACAACTAACGGGTTGACTGAGAGGGGATGAGGAGAGAGAGCCTCCTTAGCACTGTTTTCCATGCATGCTCCAGGCTCATTATGGTATTTAGTGGGAAAATGTTTGAGTGGAATACATCGCACACTGCCCCCAGGGTGTGTTCAAGTGACCCTGCATGGTCACAAAGTCAGATGCAACATCTTCTTCGCGTCGGCTCTCAAATAAATATTAAAAATGAACTGAACTGTTTCACCCAAGCGGCGGTTTCTTAAAGCTCTGGGTGGTGCTAACTGAAACATCAGCAGGCTACGGACTCCTTTGCCAAGGTAAAAACAAGGTGTGCACTCCTTATGTCGCTGCATGCTGCAAGCATCATGGAGGCGTGAAAGGTTTCTTAATTAGAAATCATAATGTAATCAGATTTATGCATAATAGTAAACTAGCAGACTGAAAAATACAGGAGGTTACAGATGAGTTGCGCTCTTGTCTCACTTCCTGACATGTACAGTTAATTCCTCAGATAAAAAATATTTTTCACAATTTAGTAGCATCTACCAGCCTTCCTTGAACCTCAAAAAGGCTTGACTACTCAAAGATTACACTCTTGACTGATGATATTTGAATTTAACCATTTGAATATAACTGTGGAAACATGTGAACAGGCAAGGAAACTGTTTAATTGGTTAACAAGTCCTACTGTTTCCAATTTAAGGACCATAAAACTAGTGAACACCATGGCCCCGCACCAAACAAACCAGTAAATTAAACATCAGTCCAACCAATAATCCACATCTTATGCAACTGGAGAGAGCTGAGGACAGATGCAAAAGAGGAAACAGCATACATTAGAATACAATCAGTACAGTGATTGGGACTTCAATTTATGAGCTACCCAAAATTAGTCCCGGTTGCTGAACCATGAGATTTTCTCTGATATATCACTCCCCTACACGAAGCAAACAATCAAGTCACTCAAACAGAAACTCTCAACCAAAACCTCACAACCTTCAGTTGGCCTTTTGAATGGAACAGCCAATAGGGGAAAACATATTTGATATAGAAAATCCACAAAACAGGATAAGAAAGTTAGCCAGATAGCTGTGGAAAAAAAATACTGTTCCATGCTAGTAATGGTGATTTAAATATGTGAAACAAAATGTAAATGTTAGGTTTAGGAACACAATTCAGTCATGCCTGGTGATGATTTCTAATAATAAATACAATTTCCAAGGATATTTCATCACACTTTTTCTGGCTAACTTGCTAATCTTTTTGTGAAGTAACCCTCTGAACTCCACATATTTGAATACTGTGTGTATGGTTTGACAATCTGCGCCCTGTTTTGAAAACTCGACCACTAATCCATCACTCGCTGAGGGAAATCTTCACTTAAAATCAATGGAATCTCTCGAACTGCCTGCATTCATGGTGTGGCCCATGGAAGGCTCCAAGCTCAAAATCAGAGGTTCAATTCAATGAAACAACAAAGGCATTGAAATAATGAAAAATTAAACTGAAATGCATTCTTCTCTGATTAACTGGCTCATAAAAATTATACAAAATAAAAGATAATACATATTGCAATTAATTTTGTGATATCAACTTTTATGGTGATCAATTTAAAAAAAGGTCATTTTTCAAAGTTGCGTTTTTCAAAGTGACAAGCCATGACTATGTTCAGCTGTAGTAGCATCTGACTGTATTTTAGTTCATCTCAGGCCAACTTTTGTTTACATTTTTGCAAACAATGAAACATATGAATGCTGTGCTTTCACACATTGATGCATATGGTTGCTAGAAAGCAAACATATGTTTCAAAACAGTACAGATTGCCATTATCACCATGGGTTTCAAAACTGAGTACAGACTTGAGTTTTGTTACTCCAGTAAGTGGCCCGTCTCAGGGTTTATACTTCCAACAGTTGTGGTTTTAGTGAGAAGACATCTTTGTCATCTTCAAGAAAGCGCAAAGGAAAGGTAAGAAAAGAGAAATATAAAATCAATGAACAGAATTATTGTTATATTAAGGAACATCCTGTCGTACTCTTCAAGTAAAGCATTAGTTTTCTTTCGTTTCTTTGCAAGTAGCCAGTTCTGGTTCGGGGGTTGCCGGTTGCCAGCTGGGAAGGTCCACAAAGGATCTGAGTCAATAAATAGGGTTTGAGATGCAGCAAGATTTCACACCAACCCATCAATTCAATCCTCATCAGGAAGTACAGACAAAACAAACCACCTTAAATTCACCTTCTCAATGAAATACAGGCCCCAGAATCCTCTGGGATGTGGTCACCCTGGAAACAGGCTCCTCCTTCCTACACTGGCTGGTGTGGGCTTTGATGGGGCAGCAGGGGCATTTGGAGGCTTGCCCATAAGTACCAATGACAAAACGGAGCATACAGCGTAGAGGGGGCTAGCTGATGATGCGGCTGATCGACTGCAAGGAAGGGAACTCCTCGCTCTCCCCAGTGTGCAAAGTCTTGTGGGAGTTGAAGTCTTTGGGGGCGAGCACCTGTCTGCAAGTGGGGCAGACCTGGCAGTCGAGCTCAGCTGCCACATTTATGTTAGCCGCAGAATTGGCCATCTGCCAGGCACTCTTCTTGTTCTTGTTTTTCTTCCCTCCTCCTCCTCCGGCCCCGGACTGTTTCTCCAGAGCCTTGGAGTCTCCGTGTGCGGTCAGGAGCTCCTGCTGCTTGCCAGTGTCTGGCAGCAGCACCAGCAGCTCATTGAAGATGCGGTTAAAGTTTTCTCCCAGCAAGTCCTTACAGCTGCGGTGATACAGGGCTGCTGAAATTTGTCCCTGTTAACAAAGGGTGAGGATGAGAGGTTAGGGGAGATTGTTTTCCTCCACAGTAAATAACTATTGAATTTTGTCAAGCTGTCAGTTGTAAAGCATTTCATCCTTCTGAGGGTTAAGAAAGGTATGCACAATGTCTCACAAAATACTAAATACGAAATATCTAACTAATCTAAAGCTTGGCAAACATTTAAAGCAAATGAGTCTAAATCTGGCATGTAGACAGCAACTGTCCCATAAAGCGACAGCTCTCAGAAGACTTCACTAGGTCACCTTACCTGTCTGAACTGTCCGGAGTAGTTTTTGAACTGGTTGAACTGTGACTCGTCGTTGTGGAGGTAGTTCCTGATGGACTGGATTAGCTCCATGTTCCTCTGCTGGAAGTTCTCTGGCACCAGGTAACCGCTAGCCAGCTGGGTGGGCCTAGGGGAACGCACACACATGCACACACTCAGTCACAGAACTTCTTATCAAAACATTCAAAATCTTGAGTGGCTACCATGTTCCAATGTTTTTATGCTTCTTTTTTCTTTTCCAGGAAAATTAGCGTTAGTTGCAGTCTTTCTCCAACTATTGCTAACTGGTACATGGAATAAAGAGGCGTTGTCTTCCTTTTTTAAATTATGAAATCATGTACAATGCATGGTTCTTTCTGCACATTACCCTTTCACTCTATCATGAAAGTAATTATTGTACAGAAAGATGCACATATTGCAATATAAAGAAAGTTGGTATACACTGGTCCAGTACACAATGTGTACTTGAACAGTACCACTATGATGTCATTTGCAGGCCAGTAGGGGGAGCCAAGGACGAGAAATTCTTTCAAAAGGTCTGTCATCTCAGCTCGTTCCTTATTCTTCACACATGCACAGTTTAACACAGTTAAAGTCACTTCCAGACAGACCAAGACGATACACAACATGGAGGGCAGGACTGGCTCACCTGTTGGCTGCAAATGGAACGGGCTCCAACACGTTGCTGTTGAGCGGGATGCCAGTGAAACCTGGAGGAGGCTTACTGGGCACATTTGCCAGACCGGGAGGAGGCGGGGGCAGCGTAGCACTGGGGGCAGGAGTAGAGGCCTTCATTGGGAAAGAGCTCTTGAAGCCTGGGAGAAACAAACAATATGTATGAATACTGATGCTAGGAAATGAAAAACAACAACAGGATATTCAGCTTTTTTAAATGATTTCTTTTGGCATTTCTGCTTTACTTGACAATCACAGTGGAGAGACACAGGAATGGCAGGGAAGAGAGGGGGGCTAACTTGCAGCAAAGGACCTGGGGTCGGATTTGAACTCAGGAAGGTGCGATCAGGACCTTAACACATGGTACGCGCTCTTAACCGGTGAGCTACCAGGGTGCCTCAAGGATATTCAGCTTATGCCAGTATTCGAGACGTTTTTTTTTTGCCAATCGACTAGAAGGCCTGAATTCAAGCCCCCATGACAGCGATCAGCCACCCTATAGTGTCCTTGAGCACAACACTGTACGAGAGGCACACTAACAATGGCTGTAGTATCTAAAAGGCTGATCCAGTCTCAAAGCACTCATACTCTGAACCTTAAAACATACAGGCTGTGATACCTGCAGTAAGAAAAAAATGTCTGCACTGTGGTGACTGCTTGTTCAGCAAAGTACCAAGTTCAGGTGTCTGGTAATGCTGTGGGAGGGTGAGAGGTGAAGCAGAGCCTCCATGCCAGCCAGAGACAGAACTATAGAGGAAGTGAGGCAATTCTGCTTTTAAAATAAAAACAGAAATTAAAGCAGCTAATTTGACACTGGTAGGTGAACCAAGAGGAAAATGATGAAATGCTCCCATTTGTGAAAAAGGATAGCCTCCCTATCTGCATATTTATCGTTACTGTTAGCATTTTATTTGACTGAAACTTCAATTTTCTACACATATCTTCATCAAATGAGGCGCTTCTTCTAGTATTTGTTTTCTCTAAGGTTGTATGAAAGGCTATAAATAATTATTACTTATTGATCATTTGCATCAATTCTCTTGTCCACTGCTTTTGGTATCTGTATCAGTTCAACACTAAACCCTCCTAGGTACAAAGGTGCTGTTCAACACTGCTCCCCAGAGGCAAAAAGCAGTAACTGCAGGAGCAAAGAAAACAAAAATAACTGAAGTGTATTTTCTGTTCCTAGAAAGTGAAAGAAGACTGTATAATGTTTAGACGCAGTTACAGGATCAATTTTTAACTGATATGAAATCTAAACCCTTGCTATGAGCATTTCTAAGCATTCAAAACAAAAAAAGAGCAGATAGAGCTGCTGACCCTTATAGTTTGACTTGCAAAAAATGAACACTGGCTAATTATGTTCAACACTCAGAACAAACTATTTTTAGTATGTTGTGGAATCTCTTCTGAAGCCTAACAACCCATAGACAAGCCATAAAGATTTGATAAAGTCAGTGTATGAAGGAAAAATCTGAAAAAGATAATCAGATAATCTAAAATGAAAGTTGTGGGATGTTTCTTAGTACCTGGTGGTGGATTCTTGGTGATGAGGGCAGGGAACTCTTCTTCCTCTTCAGGAGGGGGGTCTGGGTTAGGATGAGGGGTTACCGCCGTCTTCTTACTGACAGGTGGCGACGTTTTCTCAGTATACCCGTTAGCCAATCCGCTTGTCACAGCTCCCGTCACTGCTGAGGCCATTGGCACAGTGGTGGAAGAGGGTTTGTTTCGACTTATTTCCGGTACATTCTCCTTCTGTGCTGCCGTTTCCATTGAAATGGAGCTTGACGATGTCATCATCCCTGACGATGACGACGCAGACACAGGAGTGAGCGTGTTCTTCTGTGGCGGCTGCTGCTGTTGTTTTTTCTTCTTTCCGGCTTTAGAAGATTGGGGGTTGGCGTTGAGGTTGGAGGCCGAGTTTGAGGGGTTAGATGTCAAAGTTGAGGGTTTGCTGTTGCCTCCTTTGACGGTGAGCAGAGAGGAGATATCCAACATGGTGGGCACTGCCCGGAACTCCTGTTGCGTCATTCCTCCAGTATCATCATCAGAAGATGGAGGAGACCTGGCAGGTGTGGGTTTGGCGTTCTCCCCTCCTTTCTTTTTCCTCCGCGAGGAGGAGGAAGAGGAGGAGGAGGAAAGGAGTTGAGGACCAGAGGTGGATGCAAATGGGAGGGGACCAGGGTGGTGGTTGGTGTGGGGGGGTGGTTTGGCGGAGGGAGGGGCAGGCTGCGTTGCCGGCTTAGTGGCGGCGGTGTGGTTGGACCAGGCAGAGTTGGTGCCTGCTGAAGGTTTGAGGGGCCGGATTTTGGAAACGAGGGCGGGGAAATCCTCCTCTTGGAAGGAGGAGGTATTCCTGGGCTGTGCGGAGTAGGCTGGGGTCATCGGAGTTGTAACCACAGAAGCAGCTGACAGGCTGGGGAAGTCGTCCTCCTTCAGAGCGCTGTGGGTGGCTGGGCCTACAACAGGGGCTGGCTTCACACTGGAGGGGAGGCAAAGGCAAACATACACACACCAAAAACCATTAATTTTTCCATTAGTCCACAGAGGAATGACATTATTGGAATTCAGTGCTTGAGCGTGTGTGAAGCTGTACTTTGGCATGGGTGTGGCAGCCGTGGCTCCCAAGGCTGGGAAGTCATCTTCTTCATCCAGTGGATTGCTACTCTTCATGGTCCTCACTGTCAAAATGCCAGCAACAAACACATAAGCTCTGATAAGATATGAACTTTTCTGCTATTTAAAGGTCAGTCATTTTTGACTGACCTTTGAAACACCATAGCACCTCTGAGTATTTTGTGGCAGTGAGTTAAACAAAAACAAAGACATAAAAGACTTTGCAAGGCACTTAAAGTCAAGGATGGTGATTGTTACCAAACGTTCAGTTAATCTGCTGTTATGTAACTGATTAGCATGAATCTAAAAAGGAAAAAAGATTTTTAAAATATGAATAACTGTAACCCATAATTTATTTTAATTTCTATTGGGAAGAGATTGAAATGGTTTTTCTGACAAAGCTATAAACATATTCAACTTGCATCTTGGAAATCCTCCCTTTTTACCTGGAGGTTCAGCTGTTGGTTTGGGTCCAGTCCTGTGTCTAGAGTCATCTGTTTCTGTTCTTTCTGTTCTCTCTTCTTTGCGGTGTTTGGGCGCAATCCTCTCCTGTACCGCTGCTCTTTCTTCTTGTCTACG
This sequence comes from Myripristis jacobus, assembly GCA_900302555.1. Classification (NCBI taxonomy): domain Eukaryota; kingdom Metazoa; phylum Chordata; class Actinopteri; order Holocentriformes; family Holocentridae; genus Myripristis; species Myripristis jacobus. The sequence continues at coordinate 13,199 of OMLB01028484.1, read as the reverse complement.
AACCGCCATGGATGCTCTCATAGCAGCTGCCATCTCCCTGTCCTCCTCCTCACTGCGTTCACAAGCACACACATACATATACATACATGACTGATTACACCAGGAATCAAACATGAGTGATTATACCAGGATTGACAGTCTATAGGAATTTCATTGCAACACTGAATTGCTGTGCAAAAAAGGGATAACATTGATAAGACCATGATGATCTTGAGCTTTCATTAGGTAAGGATTTACTTTTTTAATTATTCGTTGGCATGGTAACTTATCATGCATTAAAGACAAGAAGCTGTGAGTGTGGCCTGTAAATGGAGTTCAACTTAGGGGCATCACAAGCTGAACCTCATGCCTCATTTTGCACTTTTCTAGGTAGCATGAAATTATTTTAGTAGCGTGGGATACTAAAATAGTAGCACTAGAAAACCCTGCAGACACTGTGAGCATCTATATTTCCACACATTTCTTTCCAACTACACGGGAAGAAAAGTGACTTATGTGATAGCTGCATAACCTTAGTAACTGTGCCGGTAGCAACAGTGACCTTTTTGTGCTGCTATGCACCAAATTCTTTCCATGTTAGTTAAAAAATCCTGGTATGGGGAGTTGTACAGTCACACTGCTGTGCTCATGATGGCATCCATGTATTTCTCTAACCTCCAGCGTTTTTGCTTACTTGTGGTGCAGAGAGACTAAAAACTTTTTGGGAAACAATATGCAGTGCTACCACCAAGTGTGCATGAGACTTTCCACCAGCATGTTAATGTTGACTAACAGTGCAGAGTCACACACTAATATACCATGCAATGGACACAATATTGCTCAGTTGGACTTACCGGCTGTACCTCCAGCTCTTCTGCTGTCCACCGTGAGCCCTTCCTCTTGCACCTCGACTCTGACGCACCTCCTCATAATCCTCTCCTGATACCAGACCTGCGGACATACACACACATTTTACACCAGAAGCATCTTCTGCTGCACTTATACTAGGACTGGGTTAAAAAAAAAAATCAATTTAATCGATTTTCATCGGTTTCCCTTTAATGGTTCGATATCGATTCATAAAATCCAAAAATCGATCTTTTAATTTGACTAGTTTTTTCTTCTTTGGACGCATGGTGCAGAGAAGCAGCCTGTGGTATCAACCCAGCTAGTCTCGTGTGATCAGCATTTAGCGCTGCATTTAATGGCACGAGATCTCGTGAGATGTTATTACTGCCAGCAGTCAAACAACATGGCTGGAGCGAGTACACCACTGAAGGCACCGCCAGCGAGTACGAGGAAAACGACGAGTTGGACAAAAAACAAGCAATATGCAAGATATGCAACGGGAGGGTAAAATACTGTGGAAATATGACAAATCTCCGCAACTATTTAATGAGACATCACCCAGAAACACAGTTGGCACGGCTCAAACAAACCAACCTGGAGCAGGTATTGGCGCATAAGTTACCAGCAAACTCTCAACGTGCACAGAAAATAACCGAGGCTGTTGCTATTTTATATGCAAGGACATACGACCATACAGCGTCGTTGAAAATGATTCTCTGGAGCCACGCTATGCTTTGCCGACACGCAAACATTTAAGTGAAGTGACAGTCCCAGAATCTCCGAATTTTTTTTAAATATCCAAGTAAAATTGGTATTTTAACTGAAATATCCCTGACTGAATCGATATCGAATCGAATCAAATCTTGAATCAAATCGAACTGGGACCTTGTAATATCAAACCGAATCGATCTGGAAAATCTGAATCGATACCCAGCCCTAACTTACACTACTTCAAAACCACAAAGATGGCAGTAAGAGCCCTGACCAAACAGCAACACTTGTCAATCTAATGGCATCAATCCTGAAGGAGACCTTGATATGAAAGTCAGCTCTCTCTCTCATGTCTAAACTCATCACCAACCTTCATTTCTCCTCTGCTGTCTCGGAGCGTAGGTGAACTGCAGGTCGATGTGACGGTTCTGTCGCGCCTCGGCCCGGTTCTTACTGTGCGCTGCCGCCTTGTGTGCCTTAAAATCAATCTCGGTGCGGAAGGCGTGGGTGAACTGCTCTGTGGCGCAGCGGCCCTCCTCACACAGATAGTGACTCTCTCTGAAGTGCTCACTCAGGTACTGGTAATCACTTTCAAAAGACAAAAAAAACAAAAACAAAACAAAAATAACACAAGTTATATTTTTTTGCCACAGTGATAATTAATAGAAACAGAAAGCTAAACTAAAACGTTTCAAAAACATAAACATGTTAATTAGCTGACTAATTAGCTTATGAGAACATATCCACATGAACAAAACAAGCAATAACAGCAACAAAGACAAAAACAAACCACAAAAATGTCAAGATGACTCAAGTGAGCTATTACTCAGGATTCAAAGAGTCAAGTGAATTAATTAACCAAATGCTGGCTGTGAGTGCCTTATGTGACTGAGGCAGAGTCAGTGAGAAAATGAGTGAATGAGTGAGTCAGAGAGCTACTCAGAGATCATGAAGAACTTATGTTGTGTGAATATTTTTTATAGTAGAGGTGGTTGCCCTGATGATCCTCCTCTGAAATAAATACTAGCTTTTCACCATATTAAGACCTGTGGCTCTGTGATGGTGGCAATCACAGACTAAAATTTTAGGTAAAGCTACAGTCCGTTCTGGTGGAATTATCCTATAACATTCTGTGTAAAACTGATAGGAACTGCATGGCACCAACAAAGTCAGGGTCTGGAGTTCTTATACTCACTAGTCTGATTAATGCATTCATTCATTTTCTCCACCGGTTTCAATCAGTTTCAGGGTCACAGGGCTGGAGACTATCTCAGAATACATTACTGGGAAGGCGGGTAAACAATCACAATTTATATGGTCAATTTAGAGTCATCAATTCACCTGCAATGAAACATGCGAGGAAGCAAGGCACTGAGAGGAAACCCATGCAAACAAACGAACACACAATCTTCCCATTGAGAGAGTGAGGTATCGAACCTGAGTCCTTCAAATTGCGTACAATGAGTCCATCCAGGCACCAGGGGGTGCTTTGGATAAGTTGAAAAATAGGCTTTTAGCGTGTAAAGTAGGTGTGTCCATTGGCTTTACACACCTGTAGTATTCCTGAGCGCCATCTGCATCGCAGAAGTGGCAGAAGTAGTGGTCCCTTCGCAAGTGTTTGAGCAGCTCGTCGTTGTCGAGGTAACGGTCGTCGCAGAACTTGCAGAGTGGGTGGCCGCGGTGACTGGTGTCATCGGGGTCACCCTGTGTCCGGTGACGTGCCAGGTCCTTACGGTTGTACCATTTGCGCTCATGGGAGAAGATCTGGTGGGAAAGGTTAAGTTTACAAAGTCTGACAGCAAGAGGGCCTGTCAGCGTATGAGTGTGGTCACCACCTGAAACCTGTGGTGGAGGTATTTGTTTCCCATGGTTTTCCTTATTTGTTTTTAAACAGCATGCTTCTTGCCAGATGAAGGGCTTTTTTTGTCCTTTGGAAAAATAAAAAAATAAATGTTTACCAGCATAGGTGTTGATGTGAATAACTAACAGTTGAGTTTGGTTGTGGTAAGTTTTGAGGGATGCAAAGGAACACGCTGCTCCCAAATTTTGCCCCTTAATGGGAATACCAGAGACAAAAAGTACAGAGTCTCTTGACAGATGACTGAGAAGTGCTCTCCTCCCCTGTAACACAAACACATACTGTTCCTAAATATTCCAAACAGACATGATGACAGAGAGGCATCAGAAAGAAAGCAAAACCAAACCAAAGACAGTGGCTGTAAGTTTCGCTTCAATGAAAACAAAACAAGTCAAACAGAAAGTCAAAAAGTCCAATAAAAAAAAAAAAAAAAAAGATCACCTACAGTAACCACCCAAGCAAACGCTCTGCACCAGATAGGGCATACACACCTCTCATTGGCCTGTCTTGTGTTTCTGACACCGGTTTTCAAAGATGGCTTATTCAGACATGTTATCTTAGTTCACCCACACAGTCCAACGAAAAGTGTTTCTGCAAATATCTGAGCTGCAGCTGCTGATTTTGATACACAGAATTATAACAGCTAGTTTAAAGGTTTGTTCATGAGGAGTGGATATCTGGACAGGCTGTGAGTCACACTAGTGCCCCTCATAACATGTGCCACTTCCAGCTTACACAAAAAATTTACATGAAGAGTGGAAATGATGGCCCTCGTCCTAACTGGTCAAAACGCTGCTTTAAAGACTACTGATAAAAGTTTCTGCCTGGCTTCTCCATGAGCCACGATCCTTTACACAGCATGCCGCAAACATGGATATGACGTAAATCATATGACCGTTCCTCCCTGTTTCCTCCTGCCTCCACAAAATCGTTTTATGCGCACAGCGTGATTAACTGCGAATTGCCGCCTTGCGCAATCAATAATCAACCATGTTGTCTGTGTCGTTGTCCGTTGTGCTGCTGCAACCGCGTATAAACAAAAGTTGATTTATAATGACGTCGGGCCATGCGTGTGTGATGATGTGCGTACCGGAGGCAATCACGCTTAAATGCGGTTGGGCTTTGGGTAATGTGAGTGCAGGCCAGCAGGGGACTGGGGAGGGGGGGGCACTCATGCTTCAGCACGATACAGAGCAACTGGGCCTAATGTGAGTAGGCCCTAAGACCAATTTTACTTTGACCAAAACTGGGATAAACAAAGATCAATTACTAGGGTTGAGCAAAACTGGGAAATACCTGGCGTTAGCTGGCAGGACTTGGCAGTTCTGTCTTTCGTACTCTTCATGTGGGATTCTACTGCCTTTATTCTCATTGTGTAGAGTTTGAAAAACTTCTTGCAGAAAACACACTGTGCCTTGTGTACACTGCCTGGCCCTGGTTTCAGGCAAACGGCCACATCCTGATTGAATAGTCAATTTTCCCTGAGTTTGTACTTCCCCACATCATCCAAAGTACAGTGACAGCTAGCTAGCTAGTGACAGTGGATGTGCGGTCAAAAAGATTTTAATACCAATTATGGCCTTATTTTTAGATTAAAATTTTCAGAAGACTTTTTAAGGATCTATAGGAACCCTGATCTAGACTAAAGTTTTCAGTACTGGCCGCGAGACAGTTGCTAATTTGTTCACTAACCAGTGCTGTATCTTTGTATCCAAGTTGTACAATACCAATAATTCAAAGCAAAATGTGGTCAATTTTTGTACAGCACTCTGTTCCTCTTCTGATCAAAGTAGGGACTGGAAAGAGCTGCAGTGATAAACTGACACCAGTGTCTTGCTCTGATCAGTCACTGATCAACTCACAGATCAATCGATAAGGCTGAGCGTACCTTGAGGTGCTTGGTGCAGAGCTTGCAGCAGAAGAGCTCGTGCTGCTTCCTCATGTGCTGCTCCAGCTCCTCAAACCTGGAGAAGACCTTGGGCTCCGGACAGTGAGGGCACTCTGGCAACAAGAGCCGCCTGCATTAAGCACACAAACACAAAGAGAGTGTTCAGTCAGAACCGAGTTACAGCAAACACACTAGAGATACAATCATATATGCAATTTTTCAGCAAATTTACTAAGAAAGGGGTAATTATGTAACACAGACAGATAGGAGCAAGGAGAAGAGATTAGATGGGGAGTTACCAGAATGAACAGCACATGACACTTGGTCTTGGTCAGTAGTTTGCTGCAAAAATTGGGCCACACATACTAAAAATAGATGCACTCAAGGTACCATGAGGCTCTTTGGATGAAAGCGCCTGAAATCATATACTGTAAATGGTCAAATTTAAAGGAGAATTCCAGTGGCATTGAGATACATGAGTCCATTTACTTCTCCTTGCCAAGTATTTACATTTCCCAAACTGATTTTGCAAATAGATTTAACCATTTCTTGTTTCTTGTTAGAAACAAACTTTATGATGTCAAACCCGGCTTGAAATGAACCGTTGTCCCAACTAAGAAAGTCAGTCCAAATAAGACGATATGGCTGTGATTATGAATTTTTGTAACATGACATTTTAGCAATTATTTTGTGGCGATTCTTCCTATCTCCTCTTCCCATGGGTGTCAGTTGACTGACTGCAAACAGAGTGTAACATAATGCATAAACTGTCATCAAAACACAACGGGAGCACTATGAAATAAAAAAAAATATAGAAAAAGCCACCACCAGGAGTAATGTTAAAAGACAAGACCAACACAAATGGCACAAAGTTAAACAATTAAACAAAAAAACAGCACTGCTATTATACTTAACACAAAGCTGAAAATCATAGATAATAAGCAACCAGACACATGTCATTTTTCACCAAATTACCACCTGGCTAAACACAGACTCCACAGGCAAAGCAGCTCTTTGCTTGCCACATATATAACTGCTTTTGTGATCATTTTATGCCTCTGAGATAAATGTTTACCAGAGACAACAAACCGCAAATGTGTGTCATCTCTCCACAGTCAGTAGCCCAGCAGATGCGAGTAACATTAACAGGGAGGGATGACATCTTGCCGCGTCAAGCTCACAGATGTTTGAGAGAGAAGCCTGGACACCAGGAAGCAGACGTGACATTTTTGCCACAACTGATTAAATACACAGACGAAAGGTCAGGAAACAGCACACACAAGATATTTTCTCCGGAATCCAAATGTGTCGGCTGATTTGAGAGAGCATGTGTCTAATAATTATATTATCATCCGTCAGATATATACCAAGACCCTGGTGTTCTCCGTTGTTCAAGCCAAAAAAAAATAACATCTAGGTTATACAAATCAATAAATCTATGCCTTGCTGCTGCAAATTCACAGATAACACTAATGCACACACAGGCACACACCGAATGCACCCACTGGCCGACAGATACATACTTTGGCTTACACACTGAGCTAATACAAGCAGAGGACAAGGGAGGAAGTAGTAAAAACAAGAACAGAGCCCAGAGTGGTGCTATCCTGAGAAGACAACACTGGGGGCCTCTCCTAATTTACCCGGCTATTTTTAGTCACATTTTGTCTGTGTGCACATGCACTTCATTGCACTCAGATTGATTCATCATGAGGCTGCTGCATATCAAAATGACAAGACATACTTTTAAGACTGTATATGTGGTGTCTGTTATGTGTCAGTCAGGAGGCCTGCTCCCTGTAGGGAAAACATGTCAGTGATCAGAGCCATTTGATGAATGGCAAACAATTCAGCAGCAAGGTGACAATGTTGGCCCAGTCTCTGCAGAGATTCATTGATACTTTTTAAAAATAGCAGCCACTTGCCAGAGGAAAGAGGGGCATCAAAATGCACCCACCTGTCAAGACTGATATACCAGACAACAAATTAGGGCTTCCATATCACTGTTGTGCAAAGCTGAAGAGCAAATAATGCCTTCATAATGACTAGTGATAGCCGATGGAGAACAAGAATGTAGACAATATATGTTTGTGTTGATGAGAAAAACTAACCATCTACATGGCTTGAGATATCAAATCCTTTCACACAGAGTGTCTGAGCAGTACCTGAACTGGGCGTAGATCTTCCCATCACTGAAATAGATGTCATGTTTCTTCTCACACTGGAACTGCTGGTACGGCAGCGTGGAGAAGGCTGCCAGTTTCTTCACAAACACCACCTGAGAAAAATATGCCAGTCCGAATATGACTCATTATGAAACTGTATGCATTGTGAGAAACGGTGTTAAGATGACAGTGTAGCGGGAATCACTTCAAGCCGGTAGAAATGAAGATGAAAAACGTGCTGTGTGTCAAAAGCGCTGGGTAGAGTTTACCAGCTGCATTGCCCAAAATGTTATTAATGTGCCTTCTAAGTTGAACAGACTTAAGTCATGTCTTGGAATGAGGAGAAGGTATGTAACGTTACGTGGCTGTAACCCCAGGACAAAGCACAACTTAAACAACAGGTTTACATGTAGTTACACAACACTGAGCAGCGCCTGGTCATGTTTAGACTACATTCAATAGTAAAAAAAAAAAAAAAAAAACGCTAGCTATGCAAAGTTATTGACAACTAACTTCGAAGGGACAGGTCGGCAAGAATGGCTTAGCTTCAGTGACACCGTGTAGCTGAGTTATCAAAGCAGGGTGGTTACTGTTAATTTATCTGCCGGTATGCGAGTGGAGCACGCTGGTTCCCCCACAGCAGAGGTGACTGACGGCCAGGCATGCTGGTCAGCATTATAACCTGTTACATAACAACCAAGTATTAACTGCTACTAGCTAGCTACCACCGGTACTCCATTCAACGTGTTAACGTTGGCTAACTGACGAGCTAACTACTAGTTAACTTGTTACGTTAAATTAAAACACAACTGTGCTGTGAATTAAAAGACATGTGACTGTTACTCAGATAAGCTACACTCAAGTGCTAACTACTGGACCAGCGTGAAGTTGGTTGGTTTGCTAACGTTACGTTAGCTAGCTAACTAAATTAGCTAGGAAAAGTGGGTAATGTGCATAAAACTGCAACATTTTGTTTGATTTTTACAACAATATTCACCAACAACAGCTAATCATGAGTAATTCGCCACAGCGGTTCTGTCGGTAGTTTTTGCTGTCAGTCAGCCAAAATGCTGCGGCCTGGCTAACAGTGCCGGGCTGCATCCCCGAGCTTGCGTAGCGGAAGACGCCGCACCTTGTCGAGCTCCTCCCGGCAGACGGCGCAGTACTTCTGCTCGCACAGCACCCTCATTTTGGTGGAGCAGCGGTAACAGACCGGATGGTCGCATTTTCCTAAGGCGAATATGTCGAGGTCTTGGCAGCACAGGACGCAGTTCTTCTCAGTTTCCTTGGTGACAGCGGGATCCATGGCAATGAAAAAGGCACAGTTTAACCTTAATAATAATAGTGTGTTGTCAGACAGGTCCCCGGCCGTTCAAGTGCTTACGTAATAGCGAAAGTCCATACAGCCACCTCACGCTGATCAGCTCAGCACCTAGGTGATCTGTACAGCATCAGGATCGACGGATCACCGTTTCCTCTGCCCTGCTAATCCCAGCCGGTCATGCCTAACGTTCGTGGGTTCGTCTGCGCAGGCGCACGTCACGTTTCCACGTGTCTGTCCCGACACTTCAAGTCCTGTCAGAAATATTTCGGTGCACAGACTGAGAGAATCTGGATGTTTTATGGTTTGCTACACTAATTGTGGAGATTTGTCATTTAGATGACGGAAAACAATGTAAAAGTTTCGAGGATTGATGGCATGAGTATGCAACTGTCGGCTATTTAATTTATCCGGTCATAATATACATGTCCAATTGTGAGAGAGGCATTTAAAGGCAGCATCACACCTTGGCTAACACTCCTCTGCCCAGCGACCTGACACAGGTGATGAGGAGGTGAATTAAATTTGAAATCCTGCAGATGAGTGACAGTTTAAAAAGTGATTGACACATAGAAAGATAAGTGCAGTGAACACATTTTCATTTTCAGATTTTTAATAGCCATGACAACCACTTCATTTTCTTTGTCACAAATTTTGTTTAATTAATCCATTTATTTTGGTTCATTACTTTTGTTCAGTCAAACAGAGCATTCAAAACTGACTGAGTTGTGCTTATAATAATGGACGGAGCTCATATTAGGCCCCTTATTGACGTTGTGTGAATGTCTGAAAAAAAAAGTACAATCAAGTACATACAACTAATGTGTATCACAGAAACTGCCATTTTCCTCAGAAGGTGAGTAAACGATCAATACATGTGGGTAATGTATTTATTTTCCATTTTTATTTCATTCCATCTTTGTCAGATTTGCTTTCATTGTACTCTCTGTTGTCCCTTGAGCTAATGAGGCAATGAATGGCATCCTACCTAAACAGCAATACAAACACCACTGTATGGAATTTCATGTTTAAACAGCCATCCATATTAACCAGTCAGCAGAAATACATTCTCGTGACATCTTAGTGCAATTATCATGGGTCAAGAACAGCTATGAAATTATGAAAACAAACAGCAGGTACAGACAAGCCACTACTGCAGTACATGTTTGTCAAACCACTGATTTAAAATAACTCCCGACGGTCAGTATCATAGGATGAGCTGGGTGCAGACAGTTAATTAATGAAACATTCATGTAAAGCAATTAAAGGAAGGATTTACAGCTCTACAGCTGCATAATTATATTCAATTAGCAGAGACACAGTTTACAACAGTGCTTCAGAATGAAGGTTCCCAAAAATACTTGATGTTAAAAACTCCAAAAATGATACATATTGAACCACAGTCTCCTTTGATGAGATTTTAGATTTTTGTTGTTTGTACAGAGTCACAACATAAGTGTCACAGGACGGGTAATCAAAATGATCATGCTTCCACATGCTTTCGTTGTGTCGCCTTCTGGTTGAAGCTTAGTGAAATTTTTCTGTATATTCTGTGGTGAAACCCTGGAACTATGACCACTGGTGTCCACCTGTATGAGCTCTGGCTTAAGGAGGAAAGAGATGACTGTGCCTAGAGTCTAGGACTGAATAAATAAATAGCACAAGCTGGACAGTGAAAAAGATAAATATTGTGCGTAAACACATACACACAAACTGGGTGTTTCAAGTAGGTATGCAGTTTCATACAAACTGATTTTTTTCTCAGGTACGTCCATTATAGTGTTTGCAGACAACTGAATGATAAATTATTTAGTTTAAATGACCATGCAATAAAAAATAAAAAAAATCACTGAAATCATAAATTTGTGATTTTCATATTATTAGCACTTGGGCGGGGAATTAATGAGAGTTGTGTGAGTTTGTTAGTGTTAGTTAATAAGCAGTTGTATTTTTTTTAAGACGTCTCTGCCTAAGCACAAAAAGCACTACTGTACTTAATTTTGTTAGTCTTATTAAACCTTATTATTATTATGATTAGTGGTAGCAGTAGTAGTAGCAGTAGTATTAGTATTATTAATATTATTGCTGGATATTATTATTATCCATTTTGAAACTTCCTAGCATATCACAGTAAGGTTAGGGGTAAAGAATAAGTTCTTCTTTATTACGCACAGGCATGTCACCTTGAAGTGCACAAGCTGCAACTCCACTGACTGGCAGCTCTAATACGAACTAAAATATAAACCAGGAATATTGCATTTCTCAAACAGACACACTGACCTCATTTCCAGTTAACATGAATTTGCTGACGATAAAATGATAAAAGAAGACTGCAGCTGTAAAGGCCGGTATCCACAAACACGTATGCAGACGACACACGACTCAGGTCTACTGCATGACTCTGAAAGCCACACGCAGTATAACAATGTTCTTCTGATGGAAGAACTCAAAGTGTAAATGTTAAAAACACAAGACAGATGAATGAAAATAAAATAAATAATGTGGAGTATTACGCAGGTTTCCTGCTGGCTAGAGGCTGTCCTGTAGGCCACAGGTTCGATTCCTTGAGCAAGACGCTGAACCTTAAGTGCTTTGAGGTCCATAGTTCCATAGATTCCCTTAGCAAAGTGCCACTGTTGAGTGAATTCCTCGTTAATCCCCTTTTCCAGTTTGGCAGTTTACATGTTTTAATTTCAGTTGAACGACTACATGTTCCTCAATACACTGCGACAATTCTGCAACCCTTGGGTTTATGAAAACTTCGCAAAATCATTTAGATATACTCAAAAATGCATTCTTGGCAACATAAATATGAGGTCACATTTACCATAAATATCTAACTGAGCTGTGGTCCTGGTGGTGAAAGGCATGCATGTGTGCACGTGTATCGGACGGATCAGCACTAAACCAGACTCCATGAGTGATGTGGGCGGTAAACCCTCTGGTTTCCCCCAGCAGCAAGGGCTGTGATGGGGCTGGCTAGCGTTTGCTGTGCATCGGCTTGCTCAGTCCCATGACTCTGAAGGTGTTGTTGGTGATCTTCTCATAGAGAAGGAACATGAGAGCAGCAGTAAGCACCGTCTGCAGCAGCTTGGCCTCCAGGCCTTTAAACAGACCCAGCACACCAAACTTCCTACAGCACAACACGGGGGTTAAAACACAAGAAATACATTAGAGTCAGTATATGAAACACTGAGAGTCTTACTCAAGCAACCTGAATACCATTTATAGTCTCCAACCACACACACACACACACACACACACACACACACACACACACACACACACACACAGGGGGCACATGGGCTGTTTTCCCTACAGCGAGCAAGAAGTGCATGACTATGGATATCATGGATATTGTAATCACAATTATAACTAGGGCTGAACAATAATGTGAAAATATATATATAATGGTGATTAAGTTTGACTGATATTGCAGTTGTGGTATGATTAACAATTTTAGTAGGAAGGATAATTTTTGCATTACTATTTTCATTTTCACTGAAAATTCTATCAAAACAATGGTGTGATTTTTGTGGTCCAGGGTATCTCTGTAGCACTGTACAACTTTGTTTACAACAGTGTTTTGTCACACACTTTATCTTGCCTAACTAAAAAACTGCAGCTCATAGGATTTGGATATTGCACTTGGACATATTGCAATTTCAGTAATATCTTGATTAAGTGTTTATCCCCAATTATAATTTGAAAAACAAGTTATTTTACTACACTTTTTGCATCTTATGTCAATATTTTGACTCTTTCACTGCTGTTGACATTCTAAATTGAATCCAGCGGAAATATGCACAATTACTGATTGCAGGCACTAAAATTGTGCTATAAAAATTGAACACAATTAACTGCAACAGTAGTTGATGATAGACCTGTATTTAAGGTTAAAAATAATATAATGTCAAATAGGGCTGTCATGATATCAGATTTTCTCTACATGATTATCATGGCCAAAATAATTCCCAATGACAATGTTATTGCGAAAGCTATGTAAAAGATAAATAAATAAACTACACTCACCTAAAGGATTATTAGGAACACCATACTAATACTGTGTTTGACCCCCTTTCGCCTTCAGAACTGCCTTAATTCTTCGTGGCATTGATTCAACAAGGTGCTGGAAGCATTCTTTAGAAATGTTGGCCCATATTGATAGGATAGCATCTTGCAGTTGATGGAGATTTGTGAGATGCACATCCAGGGCACGAAGCTCCCGTTCCACCACATCCCAAAGATGTTCTATTGGGCTCAGATCTGTGACTGTGGGGGCCATTTTAGTACAGTGAACTCACTGTCATGTTCAAGAAACCAATTTGAAATGATTTGAGCTTTGTGACATGGTGCATTATCCTGCTGGGAGTAGCCATCAGAGGATGGGTACATGGTGGTCATAAAGGCATGGACATGGTCAGAAAC
>OMLB01028481.1:0-14879 GCA_900302555.1 Myripristis jacobus | reverse complement strand
ACCACTAGATGAAGCTAAAAAAAAAAAAAAAGGTCAAGTGCTAGTCTAAGCTAGGAGTCCAGTGTCCATTTGACTACTGGTGGAAGTCAGTCTCCAGTCCACTCCGGGATGAGCTATGCTGTGTTACAAAATTTGGATAATTGATCACTTATTTAACCAAACTGAGCACATATACTCTACCTTTTTTCTGCTTCTGAATAAGTCCTCCCTTATCTTCCTTCCTTATCTTTTCCTAACATTATGTTTGCCGGATCTGCCTTGCCTCCTCTGAACTTGACCCAGTAGTGACTCATTAAAATCATGCACAAATTAATTCTTTAGCTCCCAAGGTTACCTGACAGTGTTTGGCTGACCTCCCTACCAAATACACACACAGACAAGCGCAAAACGGGCAAGCTCATTTTGTGCCCTGATGCAATCCTCAACACACCCAAAGCCAAATTTTAAAAGTGACACACTTGCAATAACCAGCTCGCCCTGGTCACTAAATCAAACATCCTCCACACACCTGTATTGTGCAAATCTCTGGAAACATTATTCAGAATGGAGCATGGATGGTGAGAGGTGATAGAATTTTTGATCTACATAAATTTGAATATATATCCTGATCAAAGAATATCTCAGAACCCTGAAAGAAAGAACTAAGCACCACCACTGAATAAAATAAGTGGAAATTGGAGCCTGATTAAACTAACATTATTCATTACCACTTCTAGTTTAAGCTATGGCTGCAACTGTCAGTCTGGAGTTGGATCCTATCTTCCTGAAGGGACTGAGTTACCTGCACTCCAAGAGCAAAGACTCGGCTGAGAAACTCAAAGCTCTGCTCGATGAGTCCCTAGCCAGAGGAAGTGATTCATCTTATCGCTCGTCACAAAAAGTAAGGACATGTTGATGCTAATATATGTGAGGATTCTTATTCCGACCACTTCTTTTATTGACAATGATGTGTTTGTTCACTTGCCACCTTGTCATATTATAATTTATAAGTGTCACTGTGTTTTTCCAGGATATTGAGGTGTCCAAGGGGTCTGTGTCAAAGCTGAGCCTAAGTAAACAGGACTCCAAGTCCTCGTCAAGTTCCTCATCATCAAGCAGCAGCAGTGGCAGTAGTAAGTCCAGCAGCTCAGAGAAGAGCAAGAAAGAGGGAGAGAAGAGGCCATCCGAGAAGGTACTGAATACAGTTTGTCCCTTGTTCCTTTTTGACCACAGTTGGACTTTTTTTTTGTCAGAATTGATCATTATAATGAGAAAATGGGTGCAGATAAATAATGACTGGAGTTATGCTTGTAAGGGCAAGAACATAAAATGACACATGTATACCATCATACAGGATAGTATAGTAATGAATAAGATGATTAAAATTTGGTATGCTGTTGATTAGCTGTCGTCATGCATGATGTAACCTTTCCTCATTCTTTGACACTGGTGAATACAGGTCAGGGTTGATTTGGGTGAAGTAGACCCTCCAAAAAAGCCTCGGCTGGAGAAACAGGAGAATCGTTCCTCTCCAATTACCGTTCAGACCAGCAAAGACCTCATCCTGCCCAACATACATGACTATGACGAGACCAATGCTGATGACTTTGCCATGGAAATGGGCCTGGCTTGTGTGGTTTGCAGGTAAGTCAAATTTACTGACAGATAATTGGAAGAATGCAGTTGATCTGCAGTACATGGGCTTGTGGACAGTATATTTTCCCAGCCGATGAATAACTCAAGTCTTCTAGCAAAATATGTGGAATAAAATAAACTTGGATGCTACCCAGATGTGCATCCTTCTCATGTCTTAACCTTTCTGTTCCATTTTTCTTATCTCAGACAAATGACAGTGACCATGGGAAACCAGTTGGTGGAGTGTCAGGAGTGCCATAACCTGTATCACCAGGACTGTCACAAACCCCAGGTGACAGACAAGGAAGTCAATGACCCTCGACTTGTGTGGTACTGTGCCCGCTGCACCAGGCAAATGAAACGTATGGTAAGGAAAATAGACAGTTATATTCAGATGTCCACTTTGCACCTGTAACACACATACATACACACTTAAATGACATTTATTAATGTTAATAAGGTAATAAGAATAGAAGCATGTGTTGATTGCGTATTTTCAATTGATTTCTTGTTGTTCACTAGGCCCAGAAAGCCCAGAAACCTCCACAGAAGCCAGCCCCTGCGGCTATATCAGCAGCTCCTGTTGTAAAAGACACACTGGTGAAAAAGACAGAGCTTAAAGCCAAACCTGACACTGCCAGCACCTTCCAAGCCTTCAAAAGAACAGAAGTCAAGGTATGCATGAATTTGTCTTGGTTTACAGTACATTCGACTGTAACAGCATTAAAGACAGTTTGCAAGCCACTCAGCAAGTCAAACTACATTTGGGGGGGATTTGATCTTCCAAGTGTGTGGTTAACAAGCATTTTTGACTATAAAGTGACACAATAAAAATATGAGACCAGCTTTTCACAATTATTAGAATAGCAAAAGCTTGCTTTTTTCCCCACCATTGGTCTTTCACTAGCCGTATCACAGATAATGTCCACAGTGATTGGTGAAATCCTTCTGTGCCACCTTTGCTCTTACATCACCTCTCGCATCAAGAACAAACTGGGATTCTACATCTTCTGGTGGTTACCACTACAGAATGATAGAACAATAGTTGCCACATGCACTAAAGGAGCATACTGCTCAAAAATCAGTCTGCATAAAATCCCTGCAGAGGAACATATGCAGGAAGCATGTTTTTGTTTTCAATATGGGATTACTCGGTTCCACTCAAATACAGCATTACTATGCAGTGCACTTCTCCAAAGGGACTGCATTTAAAACTTTGCACAATAGTGGTACTCAGTGGAATTTGCCTTAAAGTTATTTTGACAGCAAACGCTAGACCTTGTTGTCATTTTTATCAAATGTCAGGGGGGAGGGGCTTTTGTTTGTTTTTAGTCCAAAACTTGCATTGCTAGGAAGGTCATTACACTGTCCAGCTTGTAGGTAAGTGTCCCTGTCTGGCACAACTTGTTAATGTTGTCGGTCTATTGTACAGGAGCTTGAAAACATGCATTACGTTTTCCAAGCCAATGAATGCTGTTCACTTCACTCAGTATTCTAGGATAGTTTGTGGCATACAAGAAAACACGGCTACCATTCAGAGCGTGTGTTCTCCACTGGGATGGGAGACTGAAATACTTGAACACTTTCAAGGAATAGCTAATCATGATACACCTTGCATTCCTTTTCCATTTTATTGTTGGGTGATGTTTTTTAATTCCCAACTGATAAGTGGCCAAATGTAGATGGCATGGCATCACACCAAGATACTTCTAAAGCAGTTATGGACTTCGATAGTAAGGTTTTCAGCTATCTAAAATATCAGTGACAAAGATTAGGTTTTGGTATCAACAAAGAGCTAAGGCATCTTTTAAGAACCACCACTTTGCATGGCAACAGGCAACAAACATATAGGGGGAAACCATTATACACAAATTATTATACACAAATTATTCACATCTGCAAGAGTTTGAGTAAGGGACACAGATGTGATCATACACAATGTTCAGAAACTTGTTGGTTAGCTAATGATATTTATATGCCTATACACCACGGAAAATCAACAGGGTTTGGGGGGTTGTAGAAAGGCATTCTGGGAATAGTTGGAATCCTTAGCTGAAGTAGAGGAGGTAGAAGGCAGGTTGAGGGGCAAAGTGACGGCTAAAAAAGTAAATAAAAACACTTCACCGCAAAGTAACTTCATTGAACATGAAAACACATTTTCGTAAAATAACTATTGAACATGAAAACACTCACAAAAACTCAATCACAGTTTGACATGTTGGACTGTGGATTCCTGGTAGCTTTAGCTAAATGATTTGTTTGTTTTGTAGAAAATTAGGCTGTATTTTGTGGATTTAATTAACTCTTTCAAGGACTAAAAGAGAACTCAACCACACACTGGAGACACCGTAGGCACTGAAACATAGGTGCATGTTGCACTGACAATGAAGTATTGTTGTATTTGGGCTTTCTCAGCACATTTGCTTTGACATGCACTGATCAGTTTCCCAGTTTGGGATCAATAAAGTAAATCTATCTATCTATCACTGATCTTAAATCCTGCTTAGATTGTCAGGTTCAAAATGCAAGAAATAACGTTCATGTGAACTAACAACAGAAACTTGTGTTCAAGTGTTTTTGCCTGTGCTAACTGGTAACTATTCATTTCATCCAGGCATCCACAACATCAGCCAATCCCTGCAGCAGTAGCTCATCATCCTCGAGCAGCGGTCTCACTGGCTGGGCTGCATTTGGGGCCAAGACGAGCCCTTCTGTTTCTTCAAGCTCAAAACTGGGTTCTTCAGGCCCTAGTGGGAGCAACAAGACCTCCACAGCTCCCTCTGGCCAGAAGCCTGTGGGCCTGTCTGGGCTGGCTGGGGCCAAATCAGGACTTGGGGGCACCAAGATACCCGGGGGTAGCAATGGTAATGGCTCTAGCCAGGCGCCCCTGAAACCCCCTCCTCCCCTGACACTGGGTAAACAGCCACTGAACCGCTCATCTAGCGGGGACAGCCAAGGGAAAGTGTCTACATCCGGTTCGTCAGGAGCCGGCTCTCCAAGCAGCTCCCAGCCGAGTGCAGGAGGCAACGGAGGGTCTGGCAGTAATGGAGGAGGTAATGGAAACAATGGCAATGGGTCAAAGGCTGCAGCAGGGGACAAAGCGCCCACGTCCCAAGAGTCCCAGCTCAATGCCATGAAACGTTTGCAACTGGTGAAAAAGAAAGCGGCACAGAAGAAACTGAAGAAATGAGTAGAGATGAAATGAAACCAAAAGTTTAACGAGGTGTAAGGGAGTAGAAGAGAAAGGCTAATTAAAGCAATGAGGAACTAGTGCCAGAGCATCATGTTTGTATTAAGAGAGCATCTGTACATGGAATAACACCATCCAGTCAAATACTTGAATCTTACTTTGTTAAAATGCTGCTGGACTCTGTGTGCCTCTGTCTGTCTTACAATAATCCAACCATTTACTAGGTAACTCACTTTTTATTGACAAACTTCATTAAATATCCTCTTCTTATAAATTAGTAGTTACAACTGTTGTGACTTGGTGGCAAACTGTTGCTTTCCTTGTGAACATGAATCAGTACACAAGATAAATGGAAAATGCATCACAATAGTATCATAAATGTTTATTCATGCTAGAACTGACAAAATATACATAATGAAGGATTTGTTTAGATTTCTTAATTTCAAGCTTTCACATAAAATATTTACTTCATGTAATAATCATTTCACATAAAACATTTACTTCATTAATAAATCATTTGATTAGGGCAGTACCCCTTCACAATTTAAAGTCAACACTGTATGGGAGAATACAAAAAGTGCTCAGCACAGTGGCCTGGATTTATCTACCATGAAGTGTGCTTATCAGGGATCACTGATCACATCCCACTGATCATGTGTCTCATGATCTTGGAGCAAAACAGATTCAAAAACCAGCGTTCCTGGGGGATTATTCCACAAAGCTGGATTAGAAAGCCAGATGACTGAAAAAGGGCATGATAGATCATAGTAACAGTGATTTGAATTTGTAAAACAAAAGCTAAATGTTTAGGAGTATGATTCAGTCATGCACGTTGATTGTTGCTAATAGTAAACAAAATTTCAGAACATAATTCATAAGAGTTTTTAAAGTTATCTGGCAAACTTGCTAATACAGCTTTTTAACCCCCCAGCCTTTGATATAGCATTTGTCCATGTGTTTGATAATAAGGCCCAGGGTGAGATATCTTTGTGCAGGATTTGGGATTCACAGACCAAATATGCAGCAATATCAGATCAGTCAAGATCTTCTGTTTTCAACAATTAAACTGACATGATGACACAGCTTGATCAAGTAAGCAGGACCTTTTTCGTAAATACCACAGATGTGGTCTTCTAGAGAGGGCTGTCCACCCTCTGTTCATGCATAGGACATCCTGCCAAGGTAGTTGGCAGGGACGTAGCCCTTCTGTCCGTTAGACTCAGCTAACCACCAGTCCTTGTTGCCTCCCAGATCGCTGAACTGGAGGATGCGTACATGCTGGTACTCTTGTAAGGTCAGCTCCTGCTCACAACGAGCTTGAAATGCATACACAGCATAAAACTGTGGAAACAACAAACACATTAGATGTAAGGAGGTGGACAAAAATCTGCTTTTGAACAATTATTGTCTTAGGTACCATAGGGTTAGGGTTAGAAGATTTCTAAAGGTTTGCTTGTTTATATTTAGAGGTATCTATCAAGTTTCTATCAATTCTATCAATTTGAAATGATGCATCTCCATTATTGTTATATAAAGCTATTCAGTGGTAGAGATGTGTCTTCCTATATATCCACAAGGTGGCACTGTTTAATAGTTTTCCACAGGGGCTGAATGCTAATCTCAGCTCTAACTTTCATTGCTTACAGTTTGCTGACCCTCATCAACACTATCTATTTTCACACCAATGATTGTGTCATGATGTGATGAAGGTCAGGTCATAGCAAACAAAGACATAAGCACAAAGTGATGGGGCACTAAAAAGACCAGGCTGAGTGACAGTTTGGTCATCTCATAATGTTATTCACCCCATATAATTTCTGTGCAAGCTGGAGAGAGACACTATAAAACTACCAGGTGTGCTGCCAACAGTGCTACATTGCAGACCAGCAGAACTTGTGCCGATCCACGCAATATACCAGCACACCTCTCTTTTTACTGCTCTGTAGTAACAACCCACATATTTTATATCTGGACTGGCTTACCGCTATGAGGAGGCACTTACAAGCTCCTGACAATCCAGTTAAAGTTACAGGGCTTGCTTAGATTTATGTGGTGTGGCATTTACTATATTGTTTTCAGTTCTGTCCATTACATTAGGAAATTTTGATATCATCATGGTGTTATTATGCTTGTGCTTTATTGCAAGTTGCTGCACAATGTGTGTGTCAGTGTGTGCCTGCATGCATGCGATTGTGTGTGGTGTACAGTTTTTCTGCACCTGCAGGGTTTGCTGAAATTGGAGACCTTGCTGAGCACATTGAACCTCTTGACTTATTTCAAGCTTGTAACCAATCTGGAGATATTTAGGTTGTTTGACTCTTTGCAGTATCTCTTTGTCAAGTCTGCCTCAGTTTGCTCAGAGATTTTTTTCCGTCTCACGAACCGCCGCAGTGTCTTGAAAATGAAATCAGTATGGTTCAAGGAAACAGGATATTTTTTTAGACATACCCACCATTTCCCACCATTTCAAAAAACATATGCAAGCCAACCCTCGCACCTGCTGAGCTTCTGTGTCCAGTGTGTCATCCATCTCCTGGGGACTCTCTAGCTCCCCCTGTAGACCAGAGGGGGTTGAGGAGCTGTCAGTGGTGTTGAGGCTGAAGCTGCGCAGGCTGCTGCTGCCGCTGCCCGACACAAACAGGCTGAGGTTGTCGAAGTCCTCATCCACCATGACAGGCTGCTGCTGCTGCTGCTGCTGCTCAGCAGAGGCGTGCCCTGCCAGGTGCAAGTCCCTCAGGGGGTTGTACTGCTTCAGGAATGTGGAGTAGACGTAGCCCTGGGTACCTGACAAGAAACACACCAGGTTTCCTGACTGATTTGGGCAGCTCTAAATGTTAGTCACCTAGTAATACAAGAAATAGTGCAGTGGAAGACATTTTGCTTGGCTATAAACAGCTGGTTCAGATGAATAAATTGCCCTTATTTCTACAGGATAAAAGTGCATTAAGCATTTGGGGCTATATGTTTCACATTAAAGTTGAAAGGGTTTTAAGTGCACCTGATTACATCATCTGAAATCAAGTTAGAGTGAGAGTCCTAAAAAGTGTGTAAATATGTGAGACAACCATACTCATAGCGTTGATATCAACTGAGTGATAAACAACACCTTCTTGGGAATGCTTGTAATCCCAGTGGAAAAGACAAGTGTGTGAAGAATGTACTTCGTACCAAAAAACATACACACACTTCTTCTAGAGCTCCTCACACAAAAAAAACTTGTTATTGCAGAGTACAGAGAAGCACACATGCCGCATCTCCCTGTCCTTGTTTCTGAATACCCCGAGGGAGACGCTTTGTACTCTAAGTAACACTGCTTACAACGCGCAGCAGTTTGTTCCAAACAAGACGTCAGGATCTCAGGTGCCGCTGTGAGACACAGAGAGTAGATGGAGGCAAGCTATGGAGTCGGCCCGGTTGTGAGGCAACCATCTCTAGAGGCAGGCAAACAGGCATGTGCAACCATGACATCACAGGAGCCCCTGGGAATTTGTCTCATTGGCTGACTTGTCAGTGTCAGGAAGTAAAGTTTGGTGTCTACACAGCTTCTGTCATCAAATACGTGCAGGTCTATTCACATAGTAGCCTGAGAAGGGGAATGTTTGCTGAAAGTAACCTATACCTATTGTGCCTGCTCATCATCTAGTGTGATAACTTAATTCATATTGTATATTTTAATAACAATGTGCACCGAGAGCTACTTGAGCCAGGAAGGTCTTTGTCCATAGACACAAACACATACATCTTGGGAGGAAGTAACTAATTACATTTACCCATGTTATTCTATTCAAATAGCTTTTTGTGTGCTATTTTGAGTATTTTTAAAATCTGTATTTTTTTCCTTACTTCTTTACTTTGTTTTACATGCAGTGCATACTGTACATTTTAAATCCCATCCATTTCATCTTACATATTGTGTAGGCTCTGTATACACACCAGGTACTGGATCATCGTAAACTGACAAATTGTGGACTGTGGCTTTCCACAGTGAACAGTCAGTCAGCAGAGATCATATCAGAATTGCATGTGAAAACACCAATCTAGCAAAGTTATTGTCTCTAAAAAAAAAAAAAAAAAAGTAACTCAGTACATTTCAGACTAGCTACCTTTTACTTTTATTTAACTAGACTTTGAATAGTAGTGCTTATTCTTTTCCTCAAGTAAAATATCAGCAAAGTAACTACTTATGCAAATTGCACTTGCCCTTGCACATGTACATAATAGACTATATACACACAGACACTGCACATGTGTATAGATATGTTGTGTCCTATTCCAATTCCCATTTTATTTCCTATTCCTGCCTTTTTTATTGTATTCATAGCTTTGATGTTAACGTACTGCTATTGCTGCTGTGTCATTTTGATTTTCCCCTCTGGTTCCACTTTATTGATCCCCCTCAGGAGATCAATAAAGGTAAATCTAATCTAATCTGATCTAATTTACACATGGGGTGCAATTTCTAGTTTTCCACCACTGGCACACACACATACACACACACTCATATACACATTCAGACACTTGCCTCCAGTGTGGACCAGCCAGCGGCTGCTGCTGCCCAGCGGGTCGCTGTCCTCCAGCAGGGCCACCAGCTCTCCCTCCAGCAGGCTGAGGTCCTGCTCCTGGCAGCCATTACACTTCCTCTTCAGCAGGTACAGACGACTGGCCGGGTATTCTGCCAACAGCCAGGCTCGCTCCTCCTCAGTCTGATGCTGCACCTCTGGCACCTTGGAGATAGCACAGCACAAAGTGGTCACAATCACGTTGGTGTAAGCGTTTAAAGTGGAATGGCCAGGCTAGTGTGTGGCCACATGTCTGCATATGGTCGGTAGGTGTGAGAGAGCATGTGAATAGGGTGAAAGGTAACAAGCGCCCCTGGGTTTTTGATTGGTGGGGCTTGAGATTCAAACAAATCTGCTCGCATCCATGTTCAAACGCAGGCACGCTCTAACATAGACGTGTGCACACAAACACATGTCTAGATAGACAAGTCTCAGGGGACTGATACCTGGTGGAGCTTTGAGCTGTCATGCGCCCACAGTAATCACAGCCCAGAGCTCTTCACAGTGTCTGCTTGAGATAACGCTTTTAACTGGTTATATATGGCTCAGAGTTGGTTCAAATGATTATGAAGGGCTCAGAAGACGACATTGTGATATGTTTTAACCTGAGGTCTCCAAGAATGACACAGATGATGCATATTTAAAGCAATTGACCCATATGCTTCCTCTTGGTTTAATCTCGGTATAATGCATAAATGCAGCTACACAGCTCATAACGAACCCCCCAGACCCTGCATTTGAATTTCATTCCTCTGCATCAGAGTTACCATCATTTTTTTGTCTCGTTGTCTCTCGAAGCTGACTTTGCGCTCCATTAGCTTCTGTGTGTTGTCTCTGACAAATGCCAGATTGTTCAGCTCATCCATGATGCTGTTCTGCACTTCAGTGATGTTTGACAATGGAGCCTGGACAAGGAAACATATCACACATTTTAGCTGGTGTCTATGTAGCCTGATTTGAGCACAGTGATTTGTTTTGGGCCTCACCGGTAGTTGCTGTATAGATGGAGCTCTATGTAGGGCTTCACCCATCAATCCTTTGAGAAGTGCCACTAGATACACCACACAGTTGGTCAGGATGGTATAGGCAGCCATGTTGAACCTCTGTAACTCCTCCACTAGTTGGGCATTGAGAGCTTCATAGTTCCTCCTGGCCATCCCCTGGTCATCTGACACCAGTGAGGGAGAGGAGCTGGACAAGGAAGAAACGGAGGAGGAGCGTTCCAGACGGCTGCAGTAATCCAGTAGTTTATCATAACGTTTCTGGATGAGCTTCTGCGGGGCAGCGAACATGCCCTGCAGGGAGCAGAGGGGGGCGAAGACCAAGCGCTCCATGCGGTCTTTCTGGGAGGTGAGTTAGTGAGGTGTTAAAAGTGAAATGAGTAGAGATGCACGCACCTACAGTATATACAAACAGAAATGAATAAAAGAACAACAATACTGCTACAGTATGGCTTGAGACACAGAGGAGCAGGCTGTGGTTTGATATAGTCATAGAGAAGCCAGCAGAAAGGGCTGAATGGAGTATACACAACAAATTGAAAGAAACTGATGCTTCACTGAACATTTTGCCACTTTCACCTTTGATTTTCTCCAAGCATTTTATCATTTACAATATTCATGGTTCTGTGATAACAGACACAATGAAACCTCTTTGATATAAAATAGGTTTACTGCTTTTATTCAGGTACATTTCTGCCCAAGGCTAGCCTATACTTTTTTTTTTTTTTTTTTGTAAAGCTTGTTAAGAACTTGGCTTTGAAGTACTTCTGGAGTGCCAGGATGAGGAGTGTCTACACAAAGAGTCTCATTCACAGGCAGAGTTGTGTCAGTATTAGCAACAGGGAAATCCACACAGAGATGAGGGGGGTGAGGGTGCGGCACTAGAGGACCTCAGAAAGTTAGAAAAATCAGGGAAGGTGATTAAAATACTGAGCAAAATACAGGTACCTATGGATAGTGTTACACTGTGACTTGGGGGGAGAGCAAGGTAGAAGATTCAGAAGAAAGAAAAGAGGGTGAAGCTAAAGACTGGAAAAAAGAGCAAACTCACTATAAGCTGAAGATAAAACTATATATGGGAGTTAAAAGCAAAATTTTCATGGCACAACACAAGCCATTCATACTTACAAAGTGCTTGTACGGGTCATTGCCATTACTGTGCAGTGAGCCATTTGTGTCAATTTTGTTTGGATCCTTGATGATGTTCTCCATGTCCTGAACACTTTGCACAGCCACTGACACCATCTCCTGCAGAAGTGGCACCATGAAAAGAACCTCAGAGCAGGAAGACAGGGCAATTTAAAGACATTAAAAGCCCACAGTGCACAAATCAGTGATTTGCTCAACTACAAAGTGTACCTGGGTGTGCTGCAGGTAAAATTGGACATTCTTGACCAGCTGTCGAACAGCCTTCTCCAGACTCCGAAACAGCTTCTCCTCTTTGTCAAATGCCTCATCTCTCACCTGCAGAAAGAAGAGCCTCATTTTCAGCTCTTTGTGCCATTTTTACTAGTTGCTACTACAAATACTGAACTTTACAGCACTTTCAGATAACATGAATAATTACAGTAAGGCAACTAATCGTATGTTGATAATATATTATTTAGCAAAGAAGCTTAATTTCCACAAAGGTCCACAAACCTCAGTCACATTTATGCCATTTACTAATTTTTCTACAAATGTTTAGAATTGTTAAAAAAAAAAAAAAGAAAGAAAGATTGTTGTCGATGTATTTTACCTGTGGTTCGACTCCAGTTAAGATCTTAAGATAGCCAGCGAACCTGTCGCCTTTCTTCCGGATGGAGTGGATGTTGAACTTGTTCAGTTTGCCCCTCAGTGTGCCTTCATCTTCTGATCTCTTATATTTCATGACTGAAAATATGTAGCAAAATTGAAATGGTCAAGGATGAATGGGTAGGACAGCAGACACCATCAGTGCAGTTGGATCGCTGGTATCACTTGCATGCAAGGTATATTAATAATTAACCTGCTTTGTGGTCATAGCTAGCAATACTATGCAGACAGAAATGATAAAAATACCCATGTGCACATAAACACACAAAAAAACCTTACCAATATCCTTCCGTCTCTTGAATTCGTTGATGTTAACATTGATTATCTTGGCGGCAGTGAACGCCTCTTGTAGAGGCTGACTGTCAGTATGATCATCAGGTGTGGCCTGCCACAGTTCCCCAAGCAGCAAAGGGTACTTCATGATCCTCTGGACCGGCTTGATGAGAAGTGAACCCATGTCCAGCAAATTGGGTTTCCCTCTGTGGAAATTAGGTGTATTATGAAGTAAACAATGATAAAGACGGACTGCTATGAGCACTAGATCATAAATACTGCAAAGACCAAAACAAAATCACAATAAAGCATAACCAAAACTAATAATCAGTGTTTAAAGGTTTAATCACACACTGACAAAGACAGTAAATTCTGTATAAATGGTATTTTAAAACTGAAAATAGATTTTTCATGGCAAGATACTTACTCTTGGTCATAAATTCTCCTGTAACAAAACACAAAAAAAGCATGTTATACCTCAAAGAGTACATAAAGCAAACTGTGATCTTGAGAAAGGATGGAAGTTGTAAGTTGAGGAAAATGTGGAAAATGTTTGGAGAAGATGATTTAACTTACTTCAGAGCTAACACACACGTCTTAAAATGCTGCTTTATTTCGTCCTCTTTCTCATAGGATTTGAGCAACAAGTTGGCATCATCGTGATGGTAGCAATAAATCTTATAGACATCCTCCAAAGCTGCCTTGGCCTGGATGAATACATCTCCTTCAAATAAAAATGGGATGTCAGTTTTAGACCACTCTTTTATCCATGATTGACTATAGTGTTAAAACTCAACAAATTATAAAAACAGGCTACCAGACAGACTGCCATTACCAATGACAAGTGCCTCTGGATCGGGTTCCGCTGTGGCCCCCTGCAATCTGTGAAGGAGTGCTGCTGACACTTCACACACTGTCTCCATGTTGGTGAACAGGCGGTCCACATCTACCACCTATCAGAACGTAAGGATAAAGCATGGATTCCACATATGGGTTAGGGTTAGTCAAATCAAAATCTGTTGATTGTAAATCTGTGTCAATCAAACTATTTCTTTTCTGTCTGCAAAACCAAGCTGAGGTTAAGATTGCCAGCTGATATCATCCAAACAAAGCACTACTTTCTCTTTGGCACTTTGTTGTCTGTGTCAAGGTCGGTCATTCAGTCCACAAGAGATTTCACCGCGAGTCTTTGGAAAGCTCCTAGAAGTTGCGCACCTGTATGTTTCTAAGAGGCTGGACCACTTCTCTGATGCACAGCTCCAGGTCTGTGAGGTAGTCCCTTTCCGTTTGCACCAACTCCTGAATGACCTTTGCCCTACGGCTCATCTTCCTCAAACGAATCTCCTCAGGGTCCAAGGCCGGAGAGGAGGGGGAGGACAGGTCGTGCGGTGTCATTTTCTCTGAGGGAAAAGGAGATGTGATTATGAAATTAAAAATGCAAATAAGCTCAGGTGTGGGTTTTTTTTTTTTTTTTTTTTTTTGGTTTGGTTTGTTTTTTTGTCCTGGCTTGCTTTCAAGCAACCCAATCACAGACCCATATTCACCAAAGAGCCTGATGACCTCATCAGCAAATTAAAGTCACACAAAGCTCCTAAATGTCACTGGAAATTCATATATTTTTTTAAACTCTTTGCATTTATCAGCCTTTTCAAAGCATCTGTGACACATATGCATCTGCGGGAATGTGTATAAACATTCTGGCCCTGTGGCTGCGCATGCTTGGGAAAACATACATCTCTCCAAACATATCTGCCTGACTCCTGAGCAGCCATCGGTATTTCACGGTGATCTAATTATTTTGACTGAGCGCCAAAAGGGCTCACTTAACATGCCAGTCAGGTTCCCTCCTCCCCTTTTTTTTTTTTTATCGCTATGCAGCCTAATCAGTCTCTGGCTGCTCTGTGCTTTGCATGGCAGGCGAGGCAGGCACGAGTGTGTGTTCAGGGAAGAGGGATGCTTCCTCGCTGCCTAATCACCGCCACGCACCACTTCCTCCTCTGAGGGGAAGAGAGCAATGAAGAGAGAGAGAGGGAGAGAGAGAGAGAGAGAGAGAGAGAGGGAGAGAGAGAGAGAGAGAGAGAGAGAGAGAATTTTGAGCATTGCCCTGCTCATTTCTTGTAACTAAGCTCCATCTGATGGTAGTATCTTGTAACTACAGGTTGTGACCCTTTATTGTCTCCTCAATAGAGAAACTCATTGGGGAGGGGGTTACTAGCTCATGAAAATGTCCTCATTTGTTAGTTGTTGTTGTTTTTTTATAAGGGCTGAATAATCGTAGCAAGTCAGAAGGGAACAGTAGATCTACAGATTAGAGCTTTTACTTTTTATTATTTTCCTTTTACTGGCCTCTATGGCAACATTAAAAATGGAAACATTGAATAATTTCCCATGAGGCCCAAAATTGTCCCGCCAGGCCAAAACAACCGGCAACCAGTAAAAACAGACACA
>OMLB01028479.1:0-10171 GCA_900302555.1 Myripristis jacobus | reverse complement strand
TCCATTGCTCTTCATATTTTTCACTCATGACTGCCTTGCCTCTTTCCCAACCAACCTCATTGTCAAATTTGCTGATGACACCATGGTGCTTGGGCTCATTAACAACAACGATGAGACAGCCTATAGAAGAGAAGTACTGTACAACATCTGGCATCATGGTGTAAAAACCACAACTTGGTCCTTAACACTAAGAAGACCAAGGAAATGACCAATACCAAGGAACTTTTACCACTGTGCTATTGGCAGCATAGTGACTAATGTTTTTTTAGTGTGGTTCTCCAGCTGCACAAAGGCCGAGCAGCATGCCCTCCAGAGGGTGGCACGAACAGCGGGGGAAAATCATCGGGACCAACCTACCAGAGATCAGCACCATCTACACCACCCGCGGTTTGCGTCGCACAAAATCCTGCTGTATTGTTACTGTTTCGCTATGCTCAGTGATACACTGTTTTTATTTATGTATTTATCGTCTGGGTGATATTTCAATGGGCACTCTTGCACTTTTTGCTACACCAGTATTAAGTCGTTCAAACGTTATCTCGTTGTTATTATAACTGTGTTATTATGACAATGACAATAAAGTATTGTATTGTATTCTATTTTGCAATGGGATTTAGTAACAAGGAAATCCTGCTGATTTTATCAGTCTTGGTTGCCAAAAATGTCCTTGCGTCTTGGCGGAAAAGAAATATAAAACTCTGGAAATTATGTAATATCAAAATGCATGCAGTCACATTATCTGACACTGACTGTCAAAATAAAAGGATGTTGGAGTTGAGAAACATTCCCTTCAGGTTGTGTCTTGCCTTTTCAAACAGGTCCTTGTTGCATCTCTTGTTTTGAAATAAGTGGGTTGATACTGTTTTTCTCATATAACTAAAGTTATATGAGAAAAACACTGAGTGATTTCAATGAAGACATATTTTGGTCACTGATGTAAAGGTGAATTTGGTTTGGGTCACTGTGGTTCAAATCCACTGGCCTCAAACTTCATTTTCTGATGACATCATTATCTTGCAATAGAAGCACACAAAAGCCTCCTGTTAGCTCATTGCCTCGAGGGATGACACTGTCAGTGATGAGTTCAAGCGCTATTCTAGTGTTTTTGTTCACCAGTGGATTTTTCACTCTGAGCAATGTGGATCAGAGCCAGTGAAAATCTGAGTCAGAGACACTGAACAACAAGAAAACAAGAAGCAACAAGGCACATTTTTTTGGTGGTGGTACTCCAGCAAGGTCATTAGTTCACTGCAGTTTTTGCTGTTTCAAACTTTAAGCCATACATTTTGATGATATTGGTTAGATATTTTTTCCAATATTTGGAAGGCTGTAGTGATGTGGCTGATGGCTGATATTTTGTGCTAAACTTCAATAAGCACCTGCCTCCTGCAGTATCAGACACTATTAACAATCCTGAAACAAATGTGTGCTTCGTGGAGATCTTTTAAGATGTAATGATATACAACAATACCCATTCTCATGGACCAGCTGCATTCACATTTATAATCCTTTTTTCCTTTACAAAGCTTGTTGCCACAGTCCGTTCAAGATCACTCTCTTTATATTCCCTGTCCTAATGCAATCTCCCCGTTCCACTTCACAATGGTGGAATTCATGAAAGGAGAGAGTGCAACAACTATGGCAAGTATTGGCCTTGAGCTGATCAGGCACCATTTGGAGTCAAAAAGGAACATGAGAAGAAATGTAACAAAACACGCCGCAGTTGGTTTAGTTTAGCTCTTAGCCTGCAGGCACATAGCTTAGCAAAGTTTGTTCAAGGCTTGCCTCCATACCGATGTCATATATATTTTTTGGACGCATAAAATTGCATAGTCCATGTCTAAATATGTTTGAATATGTCCATGTCAAAATGTTTTTCTACAATTACAAGTGAATTTTAGTCAAATCAGCAGAGTAACCTCTGCAACAGCAAGTGGACCATGGCAACCCTGTCCCTTTAAAATTACATACCCATACTACTAAACTGCATTTGTTAATTACGTTGGGGGGGAATCATATTTGGTCACTGCTCAGGTTTGTTTCTGACATATCACAAATACATTTCTAATCAACATCTTTTATGTCATGTCAGGCAGCATTTTAGCTATTTATGTTACTTTAGCTACCAAAACCACTTGGTTAAGGTTAGGGAAAGGTTATGTTTAGGCATAAAAACAACTTGGTTAAGGTTAGAGAAAAACATTAGGTGTTGGTATAAAAACACTTGGTGAAGGTGAGGGAAAGGTTAGTACCCCTGTAAATGTAACATTCATAAAAAACGAACACCAGTATATCACTTCATGTTGGACTTAAACTCAGGTTGCTTCGATGAATATCACTTGTTAACCATTTGGTTAGGGCTAGGGAAAGGTTAGGGTTAACCAGGTAGGTTACAGTAACATTATGTAATGTCTGAAAAAAGCAAACACCAGTATGGTGGCAAACGTAATCAATATGTTTCAGTTTAGTTAATGAGATTGTAATTTTTAGGAGGCAGGGTTCACTATGGGGGCCTCAGAACTGTCCATTGATGTTCCAAAGAGTAATAATGACAATATCACAAACAATAAAAGCAATAAAAAATAATAATCATCATATTTAGACAAGGAAGAGGCATATTTCATAATGAAAATCATAATGAAAATATGTCATTAGAATCAGTACAGGTTAAATTTAGTGTAGTATTGATCAATTCAAACAACAGAGATGGATGACACTGACTGAAAAATACCCAGTATACGAAGTATAATATCAGCCCCATGTTTCCTTAAAAATCAGTTTTTGGCATCTAGTAGTCGTAGTGGGTCCCTGCAAAACAAAACATAACAAAAAAAAAAATACTTATGGGGTTTTTAAACATATGCATTAGCAAATATCAGCTTATGCATGTATACTTCAGTAGGAAGTGGAGGGGGAGTCAGGTTACTTTGCTTCTCTGTTTCCTCAGTAACACTAACAGTGATAGTAGAAGAGACACCACTGATTTAGGGAGAGAATCCAAAACATGATCATAAAGCTGACTCTCTGGCCAGAGGCACGTGGTGCCTTGTGTTGTATCGGCCAGGCAGAGACAGGTTTGATCTGGTCTCTACTTGAATTGATCTGACTTGGCTTACGTTGTCCTTTTCACAGAACTTATAGTGGATAACTGAGAATAGTGTGTGTGCGTGTGTGTGTGTGTGTGTGTGTGTGTGTGTGTGTGTGTGTGTGTGTGTGTGTGTGTGTGACTACAGAATGTGTTCCATTCCTTTTTGTACTGTACATGTAGGGGTTCTTTTAGAGTTGCTTATCTCAAATAATAACCAACTGATGTCAGATGACATTCATTTAAACAACTTAGTGGAAGCGAGGAGGAAGTTTCCCCTCTATCTGGATTGTGCTATTGGTCAATCAATGAAAAAACTGAGCTGTTTAACTTCATCTCTGAATCTAGCTGTGTCCAGACCGCTATGTGGGTTTGACTGTTGGTGTCTGAACACAAAATCATTCTATCGCTTTTGAAAAAGATCATTCACTAAACAGAGCACAGCAGCTATTATTACAATATTGTACTATTCCATTCTGTTAAGACAGCTGAAGAAATGCAGCTTTCTGTTCACAGTCGCCAAGAGGTGAGGACCTCGTGTGGCTGCCAGAGGTTATGTTGCATCACATGAAAGCTCTCTGTAATGACACAGAAAAAAAAAAATAATAAGCTGCCTCTTGGCAGAATCATTACCTTTTCCATAACTAGTTAACCAAAACACCACCAATGTCGTGCAATTTTCAAGATATGCCAGTTCAACATGTGGTGGATTTTCACTAAAAGTTAATGATTTCCTCGAAGCCCCATTTCAAACTTTTTCCACAGAGAGGATACACAAATGATCATGACTTTGGCTGAAATATGACATGCCTGTTCAATTTCTGGATACTTTCAATGGAATAAAATACACAACCAACAGGAGTGTTTCCCAAATTAGTAGTGCATACGACACACAGGACAGTCTCTAATATGACCCAAGGGCCCCAAGCTAGCTTGCTTGTTAGGGAAAGGTTTGTTGTAATGCTTAGGGTTTGGAAAATGTCAGGGTTAAGATTAGGAAACATTTGCTTACATTCATTACTATTAACTAGTTAATGTAAGCTCCAAAAAAATGAACACTGCTCTCTCACTTAGATTGGAACTTGGGTTGGCGTTGTTGATTCCCAGTTGGTGTTGACTGACCCATCCACCATCCCACCAGCCTCCTTATGAGGACTTTGTCGCTCCCTCAACACTACACTCACAGGACCACTAGAGGGCACTTAACTTTAAAACATAAGAATAGATCGTAATAAGCTGCTGTACAAACGATTTATCAGGTAATTTTTTGCTGGAGGACAGTCTTGTTTTAACATCACTTTAAGTGTCACTTTACGAGACTAAAATGCACATTCGACTACCAGCTACACAAGGACAGTAGTTTGGCTCAAATACTGTTTATAGCTGTATTTTTCCTATCAGCATCCAAAAAGATTCGGTACAGAAGGAAGGGATAATGTGCCATAGCAAACCCGGACTGATGCCAGACATTGGTGCCACTGGTATTGAAGTTAATGAGCCGGGTATGGAAAATCCCACAATAACCCATTATCTCCCTGCTGCCTGAACTGTGGCAGGTCAGAGATTTAACTATATAACAAAACACACTTTAGAAAACACAGACTGACCTTAATATAGAGTGCATTTTCATCATTTCATTACAAGTAGGTCATTTGCAAAATGTTTTGCAATGCAGTGTCCACATTTTGAGTCAGTGTCATAGGAAATGATTAAAATCTATGTAGTCAGCAAGCTGCTTTCACGTTTACACCACAGTAACCTGGAGCCACCCCCCTCCTTTAAGGTCACTGCTGGCTAAATGGCAGTTTAACTGCTGATATCCTTATAGATCACACTCACACAGTGTGTTTGAGTGCAGTTGCATGCATACAGCTTCACAGTATGAGAATAATAATGTCCAATGCAAGAAATAAAAGCAGGGCAAACAATAACACTAATAAAATGCAATAGTTGCAAAAAGAACAAGCAAAATAATAATGTGTTTTTTTCAGGTTTGTTTTTTAAAACCTCATCATAAACACCCCTGCTATTTTTTTACCCAGAGCAAGTGGCCATATTTTACAACTCTGATATAACCGTTTTATCCAGCCATTGGTTTCCATTCATTCCACTACAATTTGAAAATGAAAACTTTCTTAACACCAGTATTCCATCACCATAATAAAGTCCACATTAGTTTAGTGAATTTAGTACAGTCTCTCTGCCAGAAAATAGTCCCCAGGGAAACACACAGTGAATCATTAGTTCCATTGTTCATGAATGTGCTGTTAGCTGTAGAGGAAGAACATTATAAGGTGGATGTTTCAACCAAAAATTCAGATAGAGAAATTTAGCGATTTTGATTATATCCTGTGAACTCTTTAGTACCCCCATATGACTTACAAAATAGCTTGTTGTAAAATTTGGGTAAAATGTAATAAATGGGCCAAATATTCAAAATTACTGGTATCATCCTTTAACCCTCTGAACCCCAAGCAGTTTTTGGGCGTTTTCTGCTCCCCTCACATTTTGGCTCACTGTGGGCTTGTTTTTCACTACAATTACAAGTGCTGCACCTCTATGGAAACAGCACAGCTGTGGCTATCACATGAAGTCATTCAAAAATGTCTTTCACACAGTATGAAAGTGTTATAGTGCTATAAATAATAAAAAAAAAATAAAAAAGGCAAACTGATTTTTTTTTGATAATTTATTTTACAAAAATCGAAAAAATAGGTTTTTAAAGCTTCCAGCTATGGTAAACGGTTGAATTTTGGCGATTTTTTAAAAAATACATGTCTTTCTATCCCGCCGGCGGGTTTGGGGTTCAGGGGGTTAAGAGACAGTGCAAACACAGTACACTGATCTACTACTGATCCTAAAAGACACAGGGAGCCAGTGTAACTCATGTAAAACAGGGGTGATATACTCCCTTAGTTCAGTCTTCAGTACGTCTATGTACACAAATGCACGCAATTCCATTTTGGAAATATTTAGTGATTTCAACATATCCCATTGGGTTTTGGTAACAAATACAGAATGGGTCACCCTCCAAGTAATTTCCTCCCTTGATGCTGTAACATGTCCACACACACACACACACACACACACACACACACTCACGCACATAAACACACACCTTCCTGCCTCAACTATTATTAAGTATTTTTATGGCTGTCTAAGCAATATAAAGCACAGACAGTTCGTTCTGGACAATGTGAAGTTGGTGTAGTTATTAAGTTAGTGTAACACAAAACAGATAAAATGTTGCCTTGGTTGAGGTCCACAGGTCATACTCCCTTTCTCATCTGTTGGCCTTTTCTTTAGCTAGGAAAATAAAACAGAACAGAGATGAAAACAATTCAACATAACACGTGATATCAGGAAACATTTGAAATAGCCGGGAGAAAAGAAAAAACAGAATATCAATCCAGGGAGTGCCAGCAGGAATCAGCCAAGTGGAAATGAGAGTTGGACTAGGAAGATGATGGTTGAGATGTGGATACAATAGATGCAGAAAAATATCAACAAATCAATTCCAACGAGGTTTAGCTCATGAAGGAGAATTTATGTAGTTGGAGCCTCATTTTTTAAAGGCAGCTGCTGATTTTATTGCAGAACCCTTAACCTATATTTTTAATCTCACTGTTGCATTTAATGAGATTCCTTTGGTTTGGAAATCTGTGCATGTCCTCCCCCTGTTGAAAGGCGGTGATCCCTCATCTCTTAACAACTACAGGCCAATCTCAAAGTTGTGTGTTCTAGCCAAAGTCCTTGAAAAACTAATAAGTGAGCAGCTTAAAGATTTTTTAGACACTAACGGTCTGCTCTCTAGATACCAGTCAGGCTTTAGAAAGAATCACAGCACTATTACTGACGCTCTTAAGGTTGTCAACGATGTCATTGAGGCTCTGGATTGCAGGAAATACTGTGCAGCTCTGTTTATAGACTTATCCATAGCCTTTGACACAGTTGACCATGCCATTTTATCAAAGTGTCTTCACAAGATCGGGTTATCTGGGCAGGCTGTTAAGTGGTTCTCAAATTACCTGACTGGTAGATCTCAGTGTGTCCAGTCGGCTGGTTTTTCATCCTCTTTCCTCCCCTTACTTAAGGGTGTACCCCAAGGTTACGTGCTGGGACCTCTACTTTTTTTTATTTATGTAAATCTTTGTAACAACCTGTCAAATGCTGCTCACCATTTTTATGCTGATGGCATGGTCATTTACTGCTCATCCCCTTGTGTTGTGCAAACTATGGAGTTCTTGCAATCTGCCTTTGATATTGTTCAGTCCCACCTTATCCAGCTTTGGCTTGTGTTAAATGCTGACAAATCAAAGTATATGCTTTTCTCAAATGGGAAAAGACTTCCAGCAGATCTTCCCAAACTACTGACTGCAGAAGGGATTGAAATTGAAAGGGTCGCCTCCTACAACTATTTAGGCATCACAGTGGATGAGAACCTAACATTTAAGTCACACATAGACAAACTTGTTTCGAAACTGAAGCTGATACTCGGTTTCTTTTTTAGAAACAGCTCCTGCTTTTCACTTCAGGTTAGGAGTCACCTGATCTTGACCGCATTACTCCCCCTACTGAATTATGGTGATTTACTCTACATGCATGCACCTGATCAGTACTTTCGAAAGCTGGACACTATGTACAATTCTGCCTTGTGCTTTGTTACCAGATGTGGCAATTGAGTGCATCATTGCACTCTTTATGCTGCTGCAAATTGCCCATCTCTTCCCACACGCAGATTCACACGATGGCTCTCTCTCTTGCACAAAGCTCTGATTGGGCTGGTACCCTCTTACTTAGGCATATTTTTGTGCATCAAGCAGGACCAGCATGCCCTTCGATCCCGAGATGCCCTTCAGCTGGTTGTCCCTACAGTGCGAACCGAATTAGGAAAAAGGGTTTCTAGTTATGCTGGGCCATCGGCCTGGAACGAGCTACAAAAGGACCTCAAATTGCCAGGACTAGTTACGCTAGGAGAATTTAAAACTATTTTAAAAGACTACGAAACCAGTTCCCTTGGACAATGCAACTGTGTCTGATAATTTGCCTATAATCTGAACTTTCTTGTGAATGTTATGTTTTTTTGCCTGTTGGAATGTTTTTAATGTTGTAACTCTGTCTTTTGCTGCCTTGCTTGGCCAGATCGCTCTTGTAAAAGAGGTTTTAAATTTCAATGATGCTTTTCTGGTTGAATAAAGGATTTGATTTGGTTTGATTTGATTTTATACAGCTGCTATTTTTTTATTTTTATACTCATTTATTCTGTTATTTGACCTTTTATTGATTGTTTGTCTGTTTGAGCTTGTTTGCTGAGAAAGTACCAAACATAATTTCATTGTACAATGCACAGTGACAATAAAGTCTTCTAAGTTAGAAAAGTGGATGAGAAAGGAGAAATGGCCAGGGTGCTTCACATTCGGATGGAAATGATTTTTTGTGTTGTACTTCAGTTTTCATATAGGCCTGTATTATAACTTCAGAGCCCCACTCTGCATTGTTGTTCAGTGAGGGGGCGTGTTATTGATTGCCACAAAATCTCTAATATTAGTAAGATTTCTAAGATTTTAGCAGGGTAAAGTAGTTTAATTTTGAAAATAGAACTCTTATGATTTGACTTGTGACTGTGCCATGACTCGGCTTGACTTGCTTGATTTTCATCATAATAACTTGAGACCTGACGGTTAGGCTGTGAGACTTGCTTTTGACTTGCACATGTTGTGATGGTTTTTTTAGTTGAAGGAAGATTTTTTTTATAATTTATTTCTTTGTGATTTGTTTGTTTCTGGGGTGCCAGTCAGGTTGCAAGCCTGACAAAGTTGCTTGTATTGTTTTTTGTTGTAGTCACAGTCAGAAATAAATGAAAAACCTTCACTCAAAAACCAACACAAAGGATGTTCAGTATTAAACTCAACAACCCAAAAGAAAAACAATGGCAAGTGCGCAATTAAGGAAACCCAACACGGTTTTTTTTGTTTTCATATATATATTCAAAGAGAAATATATATATTTACACAATACAAACTCAAAATGCAACTCGAGGTATTTTTTTCCCACAAAATTATAACACAGGTCTTTTCAGTCGTTTCTTTTCTTGATTTTTTTTCCCCCACAAAATGTATAAACCAAAATTCAGTCTTTGTTTTTTTCTCAAAATTATTTTCAGTCCTTTTTCACACAAAAAATAGTCCAGTCCACAAAAAATTACTTTCAGTTCTTTTCCACAAAATAACACAGGTATTATCAGTCCTTTTTCTGTTCCATCCAATATTTATTCCAACAAAAATAGTTCAGACTCTGTTTTCACCAAAACGCCAAAAAAAAAACAAAAAAAAAAACCCACAACAAAAATTCCTCTCTTCTTGGAGGCCTTCCTGTGACGCTCCAACCAGGTATTGCGGGAGAGGGAGAGGAGATAGCCGGCTCGCTGCTTTGTTCACAGACGGGAGATTCAACTTCCTCGTCAGTGTGTCTTGGTGTTTTTTCTGGAGTGCTCACTCTGTTGCTCTCAAGGATCTCCTCTGACGTCACTTCTACGCGACCTTTATGCGCCCGGCTTGCCAAGCGGCGCGGAGAATTAGTTACGGGGCGCCTTCCCATACACCAGGGGCAGTAGTGCGCTTCAAGGTGGTCACCACCACCACAGTGTCATGCAGAATAATTGTCGTTTGATACACCTTTGTAGCCGTTACTTACAGAAACGGGGAACACGAGGCTGCCGATTGTTACAATGTGTGACTTATTCCCACTTCCAGTGAGGACATAAGCTTATCTGTATGTATTAGGGCTGGGACGGTATGCTTTTCATGATACTTGGGTGCTGATTCAATATGTCTTGCAATTCTACAAGGATTGCAATTCAAGATAACGAGGTATTGCAATTTGCAGTTCTCCTCTAGTTTGTGTCTGTAAAGTCTGATGAGGCTGTGATTCTCCTAGAGGTCATTTTCTACAGTGAGGTCCAGTGTGACAAAATGCTCTGCCTGCAGTGAAATGGCTGCTATGGGGGCCAACATCATCACACAGGAATCAAATGTGGCTCATTGAATCCACAAGAGTCTCAGCTTTCCAGTCAAAGCCAACTGATGC
>OMLB01028476.1:26359-36504 GCA_900302555.1 Myripristis jacobus | reverse complement strand
ATTGTTTCATTCTTTTCTAGACAACAGCTGAATATTGTGAACTGAAGACACTGTGTGGGTGGAGTATTTATGAACTGACAGGCTGACTGATAAGTAGGTGAAATGTCATGGACTTGAACAATCCATACGGTCAGGTGTCATATGCCTCATGTCTGATTGCGGCTTTCAGTTCGTTCATTACCTTTGACTCTTGACCCCAATTTGAGTCAATGAAATAATTTGAGTCAGTCAAATAATAAGCTGATATTTTTTTGTATCAACCCTTGCTTCAGTTTTAATACATAACTTCAGAATGCTTAACTAGTAATACATCATAACGCAACAAATAAGATAAATTAAAGTTGAAAGCCTGATGGCAATAAATAAAGACAACGGCGCCCCCTTGTGTGCCATCATAAAATCAAAAATGAACGTTTCGTCAAGATATCCCGGTTAAAGCTGGTGAGCACTTGAGTAAAAGTCACCAACAGTAAACAAAGGAGAAAAACAACAAAATGCACAATCAGCACGAGCCGACATTTCACCGAACTGCGGCAGCCGGAGAATTTCAGGGTGTGACCCCGTCCCATCGACACCACCGCTCGGCAGTCAGAATCATCTTCATGTTTTGATAAGTGGATAGCACCTTCAGATATTTTAATGATGGCAGATGTTGATGTTTCTGTCTTAATTACAAGAAAATGAACTGAGATAAGTGCAGGGAAGTTACATCTGAGGTGTAGAGATCCTAAGTGACAAAAAAAAAAAAAGAAAAAAAATGCACAAAAGGAATTCACTAACAGAAATTCATCTTTTCTGTCAGGATCTTAACATCAATAACCTTCATGACGAAAACCTAGCTCCAGAACATCTTCTTCTCTAGTTCGCCCGGCATTTTGCATTCGTACAGGCTACATGGAAGTTTTACTATTGCTTTAGTCCATGCTATACTTAAAGATCTACAGTACAATGAAAAAGAGGAATAGGCAGTTTCTGCACAAAAATGCAATCGCAGATGAAAGACCTCTTGGATCACAAGCAATTTTTTTTTTTTTTTTTAAGTCAAATCTGTGATTCTCAGTTCAGCCTATAGAGCTGTATGTCAGATAAAGCACAGGGCCAACGTCAGTCTTCAGTTTTATTAGCAGCCTGTCAGAGTGAGTCCTCACAGCAGGATCATCCAATTGCATTCTGGATCCGTTTTCTCCCCAGTCGCACACCAAAGAATTACTTTCTGCCTCGACAGACCCGTGTCTGTCACTCGTGGAAATCACAGGCATTCGTTCTATAATGTCTACAAATTACGGCATCATTTACAGTAATAACACTGGCATTTAGAAATATGCGTTCCCCTTCACTCGAGGAGATGAGATCAATATAGAAATGATGTGTTGAAAAAGAGTACAGAGACAATTTGAGATATGGCAGTGTAGCTAGAGTGATATTTCAGTTTCATAATATCTTGCTTATTTCTTGTTCAGGGTAATTAAAAGAGCTCTTGGGACTCTGGCAGAATAGAAGCAGAGCTTGGCTTTGGTGGAAGAGTGAATGAAGCTCGCACTTCACGGGCTCGTTCACAGCAAGCATGTTTGGAGCGGCCCGGGAACGTTTACTCCTGTAGTTTGGATCGTTCAGCCAAGTGAGAACAATGTCGTTAGAATAACAGAACCAAAAAACACATGAGACAGCTGGAAATGCAGGTGTCAGTCCTGTGGTGAGAAAACCACCCTAAAACACGAGGATTTATAGATGTAAGAACATCTGAAAGCCAGCAGTTCCTCATAAGGATTAGCTTTAAGCTCAAACATAATGTGCCTCCAATAATGGCATCAACTTTTTTGTTTTTCTACTCATTTTTAAATTTTCCAGTTTCTGCAATGACACGAAATTAAAAAAAAAAAAATTACACTGCACGCTAAGAATGTGCATATGTGTTGCCAATGGTGTGCAGCTCAAAGCGTCGTTTTTGCCTGTTTTTGACCTGTTTGGCCTTCCGTACACGTGATAACAAAACAATGTGTGTAAGAACAGGTGTTGAAACCCAGAATCAAATCATCTCATGAGAACTTTATAATTTTTCCAAGATCTCATTAATATTTCCAAGACGTTTAATCAGTTTTCAAATTTACCCAGGTGTTTTTTCATGACTGGAAAACAAGTCTATAATTTCCAGGTTTTCCAGGACACGTGGGAAACCTGCTCATGTTTGGAGAACCCAGCATGACAAAATGCTCTCTGGGCTGATGCCCACTCTGTTCTCACCTTCATGCTTGGCGAAGGAAACAGGAAGTGGAGCCACATTTGTTTGCACTGAAAAGCTCCTCAAGCAACTTGTGACTCCACGCGACTTTTGTTTCCAAGCTGGTTCACTAATTAGTCAGGTGTGAATCTCAACAAAAATATTAATAAATGCAAAAGAAAGTTTTGCCATCCAATTTTCATTTAGTTTGGTTTTAGTATTTTGACTAAAATGCAATTAGATTTTAGTCACATCATAGGCATTCAAATTTTGAATTGAAGTTTTATTGTTGTTTTTTGTCGACAACTTCAGCGGTTTGAATTTTTTCTCATGTTTTTCTCTGTAAAGTCTTCATCAAGTTCTTTGTTGTCTTTCACAAAGATTGATCTACATCCATTATATTTTCTTGTTTTTTATATTTAGTTTTTCTTTTTATGCTGAACTATCAGAGTAAAAAAGCCCATACATCTGTTCCCTTCCAAACTGAGGAGTTGTGTTTTCATTCTATTCAGTCTGTTTTTGGAATTTTTGTCTGTTTTATTTGTTGATGAAAGAAAATTTCATTGTATTTCATTTTAGTTTTTGTCAACAAAGGTTAATTTTTGTTTTATTTTCTTCTCGTTTTCCTCCAGGAAAAAGTGTTGTTGATGAATATGAGATGAATCGGTGGTGTGACCACCTCCTCAGTCGTGTGGTTAATCGGTGCCACCGAGTCGCATGTCATCGTTTTCACCTACCAATCAAATGAAAGGAACGGCACAGTTACTTAACCGAGTGAAACAGGCTTGCTGTGAATGTGGCCCAAGATGTGAAAAGCTGTGGTTATTACAGCCAAGTGTTGACATTTGCGCAGGTTTACCTTGAGCCCCTATGATGTTCACACACACACCCAAGAATTTCAATTTCTTCACAGCCCGCCCACCCCCGACACACCTCCCCTGGTCACACTGCTTACTGCCTACCTTGATATGAAAATGTGTGCATGTGTGTTACTCTGGACAGTTTCCTGTTGCACACTTCCAGGTAAAAGTTCCTGTAATTTTCAGACTTATGCCAGAAGAGGCCGGGTGGATCTGTGCGGGGGTGACGTTAAGAAACGGCAAAATATTACTATCCATTTAAAAAACATGGTAGAAAAACACTCTACGTGGTTAGAGTATATAAAGGGGCATGTGCACACTTTGGCTTTTAAACACCCAGCCTGAGGGACCTTAATTACAGACATACATAGAGTGTGCTGCTGTATAGGACTGGGAAAATATATCATGGGTTAATATGGCAAAATCATTACTACAGTTAATGCACCTCTTACAATGGAGATTTAAAGGAAACAAATAAAAAATATTGGTAAGGACTAACTCATCTTTCCTTTACATTTGAAATTATATATTAAAGTGTTATAATACAGAGATAATGCAGTTATAGACAGTTATAAGCCCAGTGCATGGGGAACAGTCCAGTTCCTGGTCTCAACCCAGCGCTGGGCCTTGGATTGGCTGGTTCATATTAGAGAGGGCGGGTAAGGTAGGAAGAGCTGCAAGGCCACCACCCATGGGTCATGCTGCAGTCGCCATGGTAACCCTGATGTGGTGCAGCATGGGAGGATCTGAAAAGCAGGAGGGAGTCTGGCTGATTAGGTTTTAGCAGAATGGCTGGTCTTAAAGGGATAGTGCACCCATTTTGAAAAATGTTTGTGTGTTCAAGTGAAGAAAATAAACCACTGGGAGCTCAGACAGTCTGACGCCGAGTGATACAGAAAGCGCAGAAGTTACCGGATCTTTCCAGATTGACAATAACAGGAAACATACAGTTATAAACAGTAATTTGAGTGAAAGTATCGTCCATGTAGTCATATGTGCATTTTAGTTTCAGAAAGCGACACTTGCACACAATCCCTTTAAGACTTTTCTAGGACCCATGGATACCCTGGCATGAGTGACCAGTGCCTCACCATGATATCGACTCTTTGCGTGGTTCATTCTCTTCCTGAGTGGCTGCTCTTCTGGGCCGACCGTCTTCCTCTGGACAAAGGCACAGAGACAAATTAAAGCATGGACTTGATAGATGGCATGCTGTGTTCACATTACGCAACTAGTGGCATTTTCTGGGAAGGCACAGGAAAAAAAGAAACTAGGAGTGAAGGAGCAGCATAGTATGAAAGCAAAGGTTGATATGATTTTGTGCAGATTTTTAATGAGGTATCATACATCTATACAATCAATTAATCAATCAAGAGGGAACCACATTCTAATTTCATTATACAACCTGTTGTATAATGACCAATAAACGTCCTTGTATCCTTGTATATGTTCTGGTTCTTGCAAGGTGAACGTCTTACCACAGGGGTTTCCCTCCACATCATCAAGGAGGTTGGCTGTGGAGTTCGCTGTGCCCAATCTGAGAGCTTGGTTAAGAACAACAAAAACTCAGGCACAGTTACTGAAATTTGGTGATATGCCACTTGTGGTGGAGAAAGAGTTTTTACTATATCAATATGGTGATTAAACTATAAGATCTGGCAACTTTCAGGAAAAAACAATCAGCAAGTGACGTTGCTACATGGACAGAAATACCCACAGAGGATTCGGAAGAAAGAACTGGTGTGCAGGTTAAAATGAAGGATACGAATGATGCTTCAATAGTGTCCTCCGTTTTGACTTCCTCCTCTTTGTCTT
The DNA here is from genome assembly GCA_900302555.1 of Myripristis jacobus. Lineage (NCBI taxonomy): Eukaryota > Metazoa > Chordata > Actinopteri > Holocentriformes > Holocentridae > Myripristis > Myripristis jacobus. Next base: position 31,611 of record OMLB01028476.1, on the reverse strand, counting down.
TTCTGAGAATGTCCTGGCAATTTCAAACAGCTTCTTTCTTGTCGCTGAACAGAGGAAAACAACTGCGGTCATTAGCAACGCAAGCAGGCGTGACGCTCTCAGAAGACGCATGCGGCTGCGTGTGAAATATCAGTCGTATTTGAAATCACAAGCCTTACATTTGCCCATGTGTTTGAGCTTGTCTCTGAACATGGCGTCGTCGGAAACGGCTTCCACTGAAGCTGAAGCACAGTGTTCTCCTGCGGGCAGACACAGCAACACTACTGCACTGTATATGTGCTAATGTACAAAACATGCACAGATCAAACACAATAAGCATTTACAGTACCACAGCCGTAACACACAAATCCCCGCCACGGCCGACAAATATCACAGTGAATGCACAGACACACAGACACCAGTAGAATTCAATGTGCACAGACAAAGTTACAGAAAGCTTGGCAGAGGAAGCGTGATGAGTGATATCTACCTGTGGAATTCTCCATGCTAGATGAATGACTGGACTTTGATTTCTTTGATTCATACTTCAAGCGATCTAAAAACAGAGAGCAGATGTTATGACCACTGATGTGAGGAACAAAGGTGTGATGATGGAGGTCTGGTAGGATGGAGCAGGAACTTTTGATTTCTGCAAGTCCATCCATCTTGAGCAGTCTGTGGTCACGTTTTATGCTTGATGAAAAAGGAAACGCAGTTTGAGGATGACTGCATTGTTGGATTTAGCAGCTGAGAGGCTCAACAACCTTGTGTTTGGGTTTGCGGTACCACAGAAGAGCTTGCATTTCAGTGGCACTATAAGGAATTATTTGCAATGAGTTTATCCAACAATTTCATTCAGTTAAACTCTGGGGAACGCTCTTGTGCCGTAGAAAATTGTGTAAAAGCAGCTGTTTGTGACTGCAAGAGGTTTGTCTTGACCAGCACGCCAACAGCCACAAGTGTTTCAGGAATAAACACAAGTTCCACATGCGTTAACTGATTTTAAATTTAAAATAGACAAGACCAGCAAGATATGAGACAGTGTGAACTTCACCGAGCTTTATCAAAAACACTGCTTTTATTTACTTAGATCCAAAAAAAGCAGACTATTAATCACCGTAACATGTGCCATAACTTTGCCAAGAAATGCATTCTTTTATTTTGAAAAAAAAGGGCTTTAGAAAAACATAGTTTTCAAGATTTTTGGCTCCCATTTTTTTCCTTCTTTGAAAAACTTTCCACAGGTTTTCAATAACAGACTTGGAAAAATGAAGGACCTGAACTTTTTTGGAAAGACTGCATAAATCATGGACCTATTATGAGACTGTTTTATAAAACTTCTATAAAACTTTTTTGTGTTTGCTGTTTGCTTTTATTTATTTGTCTATTATTTTCGTATATGATTTTTTAAGTGTATGCAAGGTTAGTGTACATGCAAGTATATTTTCATAAGCTGAAAATGTAGCATTATTATTTTTTTACTCTCTTATTTTACTCATGTATGTGTATTTGTTGTCTTAGCTGCTTTATTTATTGGGGAGGGGGGTGGCAGTGGTGGGCGAGGGAGATGTACTGTTGTGTTTCTTTGTTTACTTAATGCAGCTGGTCATTGTACACATTGTGAAAATAAAACAATGTGGGAAAAAAGGTTACCTTCAAAGGTTACCTTCAGAGCATCACATCAATAGCTGAGAGATTTTCTAATTTTACATATTCTTTGAAAGCATGGAAGCAAGTGCCTTGATCATAAGCTGAAAGATGTGAGACTATGAGAGACGAAAAGAAGCATAGGACTTTAGCATCGACGCAAATTATGAGAATAACAGTAAAAAGATGTAGGGCTCTAATGGGACTTTCAATGCACTTGTCACTGTGTCAGTACCAAGAATTTGCCTATGTATGGCTCTGCGTACAGAGAGTTTTCTCCAAGGTAGCGGCAGGCGTATGAATGTCCACCACACACAATCTCAAACAGGGTAGTTACATTACGTTGGTCATGTGATCAATTGCAAATCATTGCAATGCATCACATATTAAAAGAGTGTAAACATACTAAACAATTTATAATTGTTCAAATATGAATAGTAGAACCGAATCAATGCAAGTGAAGTATTTATCTTCACTACAGTAAAAAAAAAATAAAAATAAAGGGATAGTTCACCCTGTTAAATAGTAGTGGTGCTATCTTCCTCTTGTTGTCACTGATACTCTTTGCGGAAAAAAATTCACCTCGAGTGCGACCCACTTCTTCATGATTTATGAGTTACATCCTGGATAACGAACCAACCTGTCCAAGTGCAGTGGCCTTCGAATTCACATAACATAACCACACCTGTTCTGGAATTTCAAATAACCGTGGACGTGACAAAGCGAGGCTGGAGTACGCTGCTCGCTGAGTGCAGTGGGCACTAACTCATTTCAGACCTAGATAATATTTTTCAAAATGTGTGTGAATTTTTTACGGTTTATATAGCTTATATCCTATGCATAACACACTATGTCACCAAAACAGGACAGCTTTGGACAACTGGATGTCATGACTGTGGTTTTACAGGTCGTACCTCTCTCTAAGGCAATGAGGAACTCTCGGTTGCGCTGCAGCTCCCTCATGAACTCCTCGTTCTGCAGGAACAGGGCGATGCGCTCGTCCTCCAGATACTGCTTCAGCTTCTTCTCTTGCTCTGAAGCTCCTGCCGCCGGACCTGAACCTCCACTGGACCCTGCGGCTCCAGACCGAGAACCAGATTGGGCTGTCCACTGGCTTAGAGAGACTGAGGAGGAGGAGGAGGATGAAGGCTGGGACAGACTGCTCTGAGAGCTCTGCGGAGGGAGACGGAGCAGATGTACAATGATGTAGCAGCCTTCTTTAAAGAGCTATGGAGGAAAGTTAGCACTGATTCATTGAGTCCATCAGCAGAAAATTAGTCAGTTATAATTTGGTCTTGTCGCTATTTGGACATTTGAAAGACTAAGTGATTTATCAGTTATTTTGAAAAAAATAAATGCTACATTATTCAACAAGACAATAATAGTTAGATGCAATTCTAAAATCTCTAATTGCTCTGTTTTGTCCAGTTTTGTTCTCCAAAATGTGTCCTTGGACCGTACACATTTGTCTCATTCTTCCCCTTTACCATCATCATTAAGCAGAGTCAGGTGAAGATCATTTTCACATTTTCTGTACTCCTTCAACAAACTTCTGTTCTGAGCCAAAGTAAGCTACGGAGCTGCTGTAAGTCAACAGTTATACATAATAAAACATTTTCCATCATGGATGAGCCTTTGAAATCTTTTTTCATTGGACTCAAACATAGTTGGATGGTCAGAACGTGCAGCAGCTACATGTTCTAACTTGTGCTCCAAAGCAAGCCTGGTTTCTATAGGACTGCCTTCATAGCTGGAGTGTACAGACACCTGAACATCAGCTGTGGCTGTGTTACAAAGAAATGTGATTCTGATGCTGCAGAGTTTTTTTTTTTAATGTGGACTTGACTCACTATTTGTCTGATTTAGATTCATTTCTATACTGAAAGAACTGCCTCAGCTTCACACATTTAAATGACAGAAACTCTTTACCTTAATACTGTCTGACTGCTGCGGCAAGATCCGCAGGAAATCATCTGGAAGGTTTCCAAGCAGGGGAGGGTTCCAGTTCCGGTAGCTTCTCACCTGTTGGTGGCCTGGAGGCGGCTGAGCTTCAAATCTACAGGAGTAATGTCAAGTAACACAGCACATTAGCAATATTACCAATAACATGGGGTGTATGAGCAATTCACCCATGGTCATTTCAAACAATTATTGATCATTTACATTATTTCAATTTGCTGTTTTCGGTTTTATATTCATGTTGCTATTTAAGCCATGTGTCAGCATGAAACTAATAGTTTGTAAATGAAAGTGAAGTACCTCTGACGCTACCCTGACATATTAATATATTTTGGATAATCAGAGTGTTGCAAATACAGTTAGAGGTCAGATTGTTAGAAATAGTCCCAAGGATGGACCTGAGAGACCATCTGCAGTTTTTACAGTGACCACCAGGTGGAGTAAGTAATGATATCAACCAAAGGGGGCGGTGGGGGATTCACAAGATGTACAAAGGCTCCTGTGATTCATATTCAGGGCATGCAAATCGACAAGGCACCATAAAAGGCCCTGCTCTGAGTCTGGGAGAATTTAGGCTTTGTAAAACCATTTGAACAAAAGCCTCTAGTCCTGCTGTATTCTTCAGAGTGTAGAAGTGAAATTTAATTTGCCTCTGCCTGCCCTGTCTATCATAATGTGTTGAATCACTGAAGATTTTAGCGGCCAAAGGTGCTGGCATTCAAGCTTGTTCAGACTAGGTGCACATTTTCAGAAGTGTTGTGTTCAGTCTAATTTGCAGGGCATGTAGGAAACTGGAATGACATTTAAATGATAATGACATTTAACAAAGAATGAAAACACAGTAATTTTTATTTTTTGATTATTATGCCTCTGATCACCTTGTTTTGACGTTTATGATGACTCAATGTTCTAAAAAGACTTGCACTGTCAGTAGTACTCCATCTGGAGAGCTTAACCTGATAATTACATCTTCGAGCGCTCGTCCTTACCTTGGTGGGGGTGTTGGTGGGGCTTCTGGATATTTCCTGTCATAGATGTGCATGTCATATGTTGGTGGAGAGTAAACAGGAGGGGGTTCCTCGTCTGAACTGTCCGGTTCCAGCGTTCTCTCCAGAATCTGAGCAAGAGCCAGAAAGCAAAAACACAAGTTCTCTTTTGTTTTCCCTCAGTTTTCCTAACGCGTCTCTGCCTTACCTGTGCAAATTGCTACAGCACTGTGAAGAACTGAATTTTGCATATTCAAGGCTGCATTTCACATGAGAAAAAATGGCAACTGTTTGACCATGGGGCTCCACTTCTGAAAGCACTTTGCTGTCATTCTAAATGAGAGTTTTTCACATCTGAATTGAGGCTTTAGTGTCAGACAACATAACTGGGACACAAACACAAACTACATTTAGACACCTCACTGTGATTTTTCTCTATTCTGGTAGGATAACTGGAGGTTGCAGTTCTGACAATTCTCCCTTCAGGAATGGGAGCCAGAGCCCTTCCTGTCATTGATGTTATATTTAGCTATTTGGACAATGGTTTGTGCTATAGAGCATAATAAGCACTGGTTAAAAATACAAAATCACACACAAACCTTGAAACAAAAATATATATTGTATCAGACTGGGTGGACCAATCCTTTAATAAAAATTGCTTCAATAACTCAACAATTATAG